>PVIJ01014486.1:0-40490 GCA_004024925.1 Scalopus aquaticus | reverse complement strand
CCCCCCGCCGGCCCCCCGCCCGCGCCGGCCCCCAGCCCGCGCCCCCGCCCCCCGCCGGCCCCCCGCGCGCGCCAGCCCCGCGCCCGCGCCCGCGGTCCGACCGAGCCACAGCTGTGAGCCTCGTAGACGTGGAATCAGACTCGGTTTTCTTTTGAAACCCTCTAACGGTTTGTAAGATTTCTTTCGACCTGTGAGGGTCACGCAGCTGCATGGGAGAAGTCGGGCAAGGGGCTGCTCGCCACCCTCCCGAGAAGCCCTCCTGGGCGCCCCCAGGTGCCCGGCCCGGCGCGGCACGTCCCCGCGGGCTTGGTGCCGCAGGATCCCGCTCGCCTCTGTGGTTCGCTCGGTTCTGAATTCCGAGCAGGCTCCTGGGCTGGCAGGTGCCCCCTGCACCCCGGGACACGCAGGCCTGAGGGCAGCCGGCCCTGTTAGAAGTCTCGCGCGTGCGTGTAAGCGCTGGGAGGGAGCGGTGAGTGACCCCGCTGGTTCCAGCTGTGACCCGGGGTTCTCGAGGTGCGGGCCTCCAGCTGTCCTGCCGTCTCAGCTGGGGCTGCAGCCCGTCTGGTGCGCAACAGTTTATTTCTCCTTGTTTAAAGTCTTGCAGACGATGCTCTCCCCGGTGTATTTAGAAGAATATATTTATGTCGCTTTTCCAGGGCCTGTTGGAGGAAGGTTTGGGGTTTGGACCTGGGGTTGGGGTTGGAGGTGTGAAGGCCCCGTGAAGTCGTTCTGGCTCCTGTGGCACCCTGACTGCTGCTCTGCCAGCCCGGGGCACCGGGCGACGGTCGAGCTCGCATTTCTCTGCCTTCCTCTGCGTCCGCAGCTCCCTCCCGCCCTCCCTCTTCCAGCCCATTATGATCTTTCTTTGTCAAGGGCATTTCTTGCAATTAAGCGCTGATGCCTGGCTCCCGCTTACTGCTCAGAGAGATTTAGGACAGATAAGACTGCAAAAATAGCCTGGCCTCCTTACTCTGGAGAGAAACCCGGAGGAAGATTTTTACCCGACGGCGTTTGACTTGTTCCAGTTACGACGATTTGAGCCTTGAGTGCTGTCGGCTCCTTAATGTCTGACTTGTGGTCTTAGAGGCAGCAAGAGAAGTTTGAGGGAACTCCTGGGTCCACCTAGTAGTTTCTGTTTGACGGGGTGGGGGTGCCAGTCCCGGGGAGGGGACACTGAGGGACCGCACCCTGTGTGGTCTGAAGGACGGGGCCGATGTTAGTGGCACTTTTGCTCTAAGTCGATTTCGTCTGGGGAAGCCTGCCCTGGAGGGCCTCGGCCACCCCACCTCACTGCCGAGGGGCCCGGCCACGCCCGCCCACCTGGGCCCCGCGCGGCCGCCAGGTCTACGTGGAAGTGCAACTCTAGGTCTTATGGAAGTGAAAACTGTAGTGGTAGCCCCCCGTGTCTATTTTGGGGTTTCTGACTTGGGGCTCCGCTCACCTATGTGAAGGGCTGGTTCCAAATGGGCGTTGCTGGGCCCGTCCAGACCCTTGCCGGTGACCTTCTGTTCCTCATCCTAAGGCCCGCGGCGTGGGGAGCAAAGATGCCCTCCACTATGCCCCCCACAGCCGGCATCTTGCACCTTGTTCTGTGGCCATTGGCAAAGCAGCACTGGGTCCTGGTCTCGTGGTCAGAATGTGGCCCAGCTCTGGGGGCCTGGGAGCAGACTCATCTGATCTGGGGGGCCCGGCTCCATGTCACTCGTATCACCAGAGAGGGCCGCTGAAGCGCCATTGCTGCCCTGGTGCTGCCCTCCGCACCCCTGGCCAGGGTCAGGGGCAGAACTGGTCTTGAAGCGGCTGTAAAGCTGTACAGGGTGTAGAACGCCTGTTATTTCAGTTCTGTATTTAACTCCCATTATTTCAGTCCTGATTTTCTGATGACCCCTTCTGAGATCCAGTTAGAACGTGGAATCTGATGAGAGAAAACCCAGGGTAACTAGTGGAACCTGCTTCAGCCACTCCAGACACAGCTGGCAATATTGCTTTTGTGTTTCCAGTTAACCAATCGCCCATGCATATGCCGCCACAGACCTGCCTCTGGAAGGTGTATCCTCCAAGACAGAAGTAAACTTCACGGGGAGGGGTCATTTAATCTAGCGGGGTTCAGCCAATTCTGCTTCTAAATGTCGATCAAGAGGGAATCTGGAAATTCTGTCTCCTCGAGGCAGTCGTCCCTTTCTTACCACCACATGGTGGCGCTGTTGAAGACGAACCCTGCGCAGTCCATTGTGTGTTGGTGCTGCTTTTTCTCCATCCCTGGCAGTCGTCCTGCCCACAGGCCTTTAGGCCATGGGTTGAGCCCAAGCTCCAGGCTTCCAGCTGAATTCCCCTGACTGTCTTTCTTTGCAGGGCCCCCACCGTTCCCCCTGACTGCTCTGAATGTCTGACGCTCTTTTCTCAAGTGGCTTTGGATTTCTTTTATATTCCTCTCACCCGTATCCTTAGCGCCAGCTTCTTCATACCAAAGGCAGAGGAGATGTTGGCTTTTGCTTTTTTTTTTTTAAAGATTTATTTATTTATACATATAAGCTGGGGTGTAGACCAGAGGTGTGGGATAGTGAGAGGACTCCCCAGAGACAGAGTGGGGAGCAGAACAGGCAGATCTACTGAAGTCCACTGCTGAGGGGGCAGTGGGGAGACAGGAGAGGTCTGCCGCGCCCTGTGGGAAGCTCCCTGGCCGGGGATTGAACTCGTGCTGCAGTGGCTGCCGATAGCTTCATAGGCTGAGACTTAACCCCTTGCGCCCCCAGGGAGGCCCACACGTTGGCTTTTTCTTTTTCTGTATATTTTGAGTATAAAATGTCCACTAGGCCCTAGTGAAGGTCTTCAAGTAACTCTTCATCGAACGAAGATGTGTCTGGAGTAGACTGACATTTTGCTCTGACTCGGGTGTGTCTGTGGCCACGGGTGGTGGGTTGGGTGGGTTTTTGACATTCAGTTGCACATAATTTTTGATGTTCAGTTACAAAAGATTCAAAACCACACAGATAAGACTTGAGCACAGCGGAAGCCTTAATCTCTTTACAAACTCCATTCAGTATCAGAAAGCCTCATTAATTATTTGCTGATAAATTGACCTATATTTCTAATGTTTCAAAATTGCTTTCTAGAAATGAAGTAATTCCTTTTCACAAGAACAAGTCCTTCAAAATTTGGAAGAATAGTTCCTTAGAAAAGAGTTTTGAATTTCCAATATATATATATTTATTTATTTTCATTTTTATTTTTTTAATTTTATGCATACAAGCTGGGGTGCAGGCCAGAGGTGTGGGGCAGCGAGAGGGTTCACCAGAGACAGAGCGGGGAGCAGAACAGGCAGATTGATGGAAATATACTGCTGAGGGGAGCAGCGGGAGAGGCAGGAGAGGTCTGCTGCGCCATGTGGGAATGTCCCCGGCCGGGCGTTGAACATGCGTCGCCGCTTCTGACAGCTCCACAGCACACCATTTTAACCTGCTGCGCCACCGGGGAGGCCCAGAATTTCTAATATTAAAAAGTGGATCTTTGTTAAAATCGTGACCCTTAGACAGGTAGAAATGGATGCCTAGCAAAGGTTTTATTTAACTCATTAATTAATGAAGGAACCAGTAAATGTTACAACTAGTTCAGCAGAGAATTCAAAACACACAGAGAGGCAATCAGGAGAACTGAAGTGAATTTACAAACAGACATAAAACTGGTCCTATCCAGAGAGCAGGGTCGGTGGCTTCACCACCACACACAACCTGCGTTTCTCAGGAAGAACACCCCTTGCCTTGCTGTCAGCTTCTGTTTCTGCGATGACTTTTACAATTACTGGACGATACCGCAAAGATGGTAAGAGATCTCCAAAGGTGAACTTGATGAGACTCGCCAGAGTCTTCCTATTTGTCCTTTCAGAGTCTAACACAGTTTGGGTAGACACGGCCTGGTTCTCAGTGGGCTGTGGGTAGCGTAGCTTAGTGATGGTGGTGACTGAATTTGGTAACCAATCTTTAAATCAAAATAGTAGATTCCTAATATGCTAACATCATGTCATTCTTAGCCCTTTTCTCATTCTGCCTTGCCTGCCCCTCACGTTTGTATGGCTTAGCGGAAAGGATACTAGCTTTGGAGCAGGGAGTTCTATCTGCATCAGTGTGACTTTTCTGTTGCTGCAGCTGTAAAAGCCTGAACTCAGTTTTCTGAGGCCCAGTGTTCCCCCTGGAAAGGGGAAGTATTTCCTCTGTTACTTCACCACTTCACCACCTAGCAGGTTAAACGACATGAGTGTGGTGATGGATTACTAGGTGTGCCTCCCGGGTCCTGCCAGATTTACAGCTCTCATGGTCTCTTTACACCTCTACTCTGAGGACAGACGGTCCTTTTAAAATTAACAAGACAAGAGGTTTTTTTTTTTTTAAGATTTATTTATGTGTGCATACAAGCTGGGGTGCAGGCCAGAGGTGTGGGGGGTGAGAAGATTCACCAGAGACAGAGTGGGGAGCAGAACAGGCGGATCTACTGAAGTACACTGCTGAGGGGGGCAGCGGGGAGACAGGAGAGGTCTGCTGCGCCATGTGGGAAGCTCCCTGGCTGGGCATTGAACTCATACCGCAGTGGCTGCGGATAGCTTCATAGTGGTGCATTAACCCACTATGCCACCAGGGAGGCCCAACAAGGCAGGAGTTTAACTCTCCAGTCTCACGTCTGTTCCTAATTCAGTTAATGGCACCGCCATCCACCCAGTGACTTACTGCAAAATCCCAGAATTCACCTCTGACTGTTTCCTTTACCCGTCACTTCGAATCTAACTCCAAGTCTTATTAGTTTTACTTCCATGTTATTTTTCCAATCTAACCAGTGCCCGTAACTTCCAGTGTCACTGCCCTGGACTAACCCACAGCAGCTCTTTCTGGAGGGCCTTTCCTGTCTTAATCCGGAGACGAGATGAAGAGGCAATGCAAGGGCGGAGGGTCTGCCCCATAACATCTCTTGCTACGTTCAGTCTTCCCACCCAAATTCCTTTCCCCCAAAGTGGCCAGATGGCCTTCTAGAGCGTACAGCAGAGCACAGCACACTTCTGATGAAATCTGCCAATGGGTTTACGTTGCATTTATAAAAAAACTAACCTGAAGTCACCCCCCCGCCCCGTCTCTAAAGGCCCGCACGAGGCCCTCCTGTCTTCTCTCGCTCCCTGATGTCAACCACGTTCCCTGAACGCCCTGACTCCCACGGTCCGGCTTCCCGGGCCCTGCCAGGCTGTGCTCCTTCCCTTGGGGAGGAGTCTCGTTTGCTGCACCCTGTGCTGAGAACATCCCTCTGCAGAGTCAGGTTACAGGGTAGATGTCGCCTTCTCAAGCAGGGCTTCCTTGACCGTTGTAGAATCTGTCATTTTTGTCTTGATCTCTGACTTTGTTCCCCCCTTTGCTGGTCCCCTCCCTCTGTCCTCGCATTGCTGCTTCGTCAGCCTCCTCTCCTCCTCTTTACAGGACTGGAAACAGCAACCCCTGTCCCCGCCTGCTTGTGGCTTCTGCTGAAATAATTTCATGGGCCTCGTTTGTAAGCTTAAGTATGATTATATTTATCTGTTCTAAAAAGCAATCTGCACCCAACCAAAATCAGTTGATTTGAACATGTTTATAATTCTCAGACCGTGTTTCTGAGTCAGTGGGAAAATACCCTCCCCGACCAGAGCTCGGCATGGCTGCTCTAGACAGGCTTTGACTCCTGCCGTTAAGGGAAAGATTCTAGAGCAGAAGCCCTATTATCAGTGAAAAAGTGGGACAAAAGTCACTCTGTGGAACAGGCTTTGATGTACGTGTGTGTTCTTGAACTTGACCCACTTTCCTAAGCTGCTCCTTGCGCCAACAGGCCCCCTTCCCTGGGAAGTCTTCTCGTGATGTGGTAATTTCACAATCATTGGAAATCCCAGGTACCCTGAGCTTAGGAGTCATTAAAAATGTGTAGATAGTTAGATTTTAGGAGAACTTTGGACTTAAAGTATTTCCTTGTAGCCATGAGAGTATTGAGTGAAGCAAAACAAGTAACTAGAAATGAATATGGACAGCCCACATGCCTGCTGGTGGAGAAGCTGCTGGCGGAGAAGCTGGTGGCGGAGAAGCTGCTGGCGGACAAAAACCTCAGGAAAGAAGAAAACGGTCCCGGGGACTCCTGGAAAGGCTTCGGGGAGTCAGTGCCACAGCCCCCACGCCCACGTGTCTGCCGGCCCTCGGCGCATCTCTGGGAAGGGCTGCTCCAGGAGCGCTCAGCTGCCTTCGAGCCGCTTAGGGTGTCGTTTTTGGAGGTGATGGATTTGAGAACGGAGCGGGGTCCTTGGGTTCCCTCTGGGACAGGTTTCCTCAGAGCTCCCTTTGGCGGCACGCGGCGAGTTTCTCCACGAGACAGACACTCAGTTTTACTCAAAGAGCAGGGTTAGTAGGGCAAGGAAGTAAAGGGCACTTGTGCAGACACAGTGGGCAGGAAGAGCTGCCCCGCGGAGGGCAGGTTTGCTGAGAGAGGCCCGCGTGGTGCAGGTCACGGGCAGACAGGCAGCCGCT
The DNA here is from genome assembly GCA_004024925.1 of Scalopus aquaticus. Lineage (NCBI taxonomy): Eukaryota > Metazoa > Chordata > Mammalia > Eulipotyphla > Talpidae > Scalopus > Scalopus aquaticus. The sequence goes on along the minus strand of PVIJ01014486.1, from coordinate 33,969 downwards.
GCCCTGCAGAGGGACAGAGCTGGTAAAGGACAGCACCTGCATGGGCGCAGGTGGGCAGAGAAATGGCTGCCCCGAGTTCTTGCACGGATGGCACTGATAGGGCCTCTTTCAGTGGGGAGGGGCTCATCTTCGAGGAAGGTTCCTGTTTGCTGGCTGGCTAGAGTTAGAAAAGAGACCGGAGATTCTACAATGGGCTCAATCTGCACGTCTTTGCCCCTAGACTGCCCTCTGGCTCCTACCTGTGCTTTGTAACTCAGGTGCTGGTGCGGAGGGATTGTGCTCATGGTTATGTGGATTCCTTCTACCCCCAATTCCTTGTCTGGTTCTAACTTTTTTTTTTTTTAAGATTTATTTTTGCATACAAGCTGGGGTACAGAGGCGTGGGGCAGTGAGAGGGTTCACCAGAGACAGAGTGGGGAGCAGAACAGGCAGATCAGAAACACACTGCTGAGGGGAGCAGCGGGCGAGGCGGGAGAGGTCTGCCGCACCATGTGGGAATCTCCCCGGCCCAGGTGTTGAACTTGCGTCGCCGCTGCCAACAGCTCCACAGCGCAGTGCTTGACCGCTGCGCCACCAGGGAGGCCCTGGTTCTAACCTTGCGTTAGCTAATGGGGTTATATCTCTTCCACCGCTTGGACTGAGGAGGGAGTTAGGTGAACCTTGTTTTACCAGAAAAGCGCGTGAGGTCTGAAGTGGTTGGGGCTCGTGCGTGCGTGGCCCCTCGCCCGGGGGGATGGGTGTGAAGCCCCCAGGGCCGCTGCTGCAGACCCCGCACCCTCCCACAGCCCATCAGCCTGGCAGAGGCCTGCAAACCGGCGGGCGAGCCCCAGCCCCCGCCCAGCCCCCGCCCAGCCCCCGCGCACCCCAGCCTTCCCGCCGGCCATCTGCCCTCGGCCTGAGCTGACCCTGCTGGGACTGGCCGGGAACGTCCCCTTGCTTCCTCTGCCAGGCGCAGCGCGGCCAGGGCCCCTGCATGGGAGACGCTGCTCCCGAGTCTCCCGCACACCTCTGCCCGCTCCGCGCACCTGCGGGACCCCAGGGGCAGAAGTGCCAGACTCCGGCCTCTGGAGCCCCAGCGGGTCAGTCCCGGGCAGTGCTGCTTGCGGCCGGCCAGGCTCAGGCTGAGACTCCGGGGCCCGGATGGCCGTTGAGCGGGGCGGGGAGGCCAGCAGGCCGGTCAGTGGCGCCCGCGGGCACGGCCGGGCGAGCCGGGGCCGTCGTGCCTGAGCTGAGAAGCAGCTGACCCGGAACACGCGAGCAGCTTCTGAACGGGGCCTGTGGCCTGGGCAGAGCGGGGGGCGGGCGCGCGGCGGGGCGTTGCTCAGCTAAGGGCGCCACCTCGCCGTGACTTACGAGCCTCTCGGGAGCCGCCCCTCGGGCCAGCCACACGTCTGCCGCGGCCGGGCGCTCGCCCAGAGGGGCAGGGGCCAGACAATGCGTGTTGGGGGCCTCAGGTCACCAGGAAGAGGGTTTGCTGGCCCCGGGGGCGGGCAGAGCTGGACACCCCGGCACTCGCCCTCCTGATGCTGTGGGTAACCACCAGGAAACCTCGGGGTGCCCTCGCCACCAGCACCCCTTCTTACCTGGCGGTGTCCCGCCTGGTGCTCGCTTGGCGAGGAGGCAGAGCAGGGCTGTGGCCGGCCTCCGGCCCGTGTGCAGTGGGGCCCAGGGGAGGCCGGCGGAGGGCCGCCCCCTGGACGGGCCAGGCGGGGGGGTCACGTCTGGCCAGGCGCTGGCTGCTCCGCCGTCGGCCCTGCACCCCGGGATGGGGGCTCGGAGCAGGCTCCCGGCTTGGCCCGCTCATGTGTCTCAGGTGCCCAGCCCTGGGGACACCGTCCGGGGTGCTCCTGGCCTCGCAGCGAGGGTCTGGGGCCCAGAGAGCAGAGCCGAGTCCCTGGCAGCCTCGTCGGCCGGAATCTGGTCCTTCCTTCCAGGCTGTTACCACACACCGCGCAAGAGAAACGGGGTCACAGCGCCCCTCTCTTCACTGCCACCCACCAGCCTGGAAGGACGGAGAGGACCGAGGCCCCAGCAGGAGGCGTGCGAGTTGGGCCCGGCCGTGGGGAGCCCGGGCGCGGCAGCCCCGACCCCAGAGGCAGCTGCGCCCGCTGGCGGCGGGTTTTCCACAGGCCACGAATTTGCATGTTCTCAGAACCGGGTTTCAGGTTGACGCTGAGACTCGTTCTTTCAAGGACGGGGGAGTTTCTGGGCGCCGCTGACAGGAAGGCCTGAGTGGGCTTCGCTGCAGCCTCGCTGCAGATCTGGGGTTCTGGAGAATTTTCTCCTCCTGGTCTTAAGAAAAACCCTTTTTATTGCAGGAATTCAGGTCTTCAGTTTTTTTTATCTTAACCAGTCTTCTGTTTTTCATAAACACTTGGGGTTTCATCTGCTCGGGTGGAGGAGGGAGCAGGGGGGCTGTGGGGGCGGCATTTTCTGGGGGGTCGTGGTGCCCGCTGGGCGGTGGTGGATGGGGCCCCGGGGGCTGAGTGGAGCCTGGGGAGGGGGACAGCTGCCTGCGCCTTCATCCCCCTCATGGAGCGTGTCTCACGGGGGCTGGGCCTGGAGTCCCGGGGGACACGAGGCTGCACCCCCACAGCTGGGGCCTCTGAAACGTGCTCAGGGATATGGGAGGGCCCCCTGAGTGCTGGGGAGAGAATGGGGGGCCTGCTCCAGCCAACTCGGAGGTGCCGGAGGAGGGAGGGGTGTTAGAGGGGACTGGGGGAGCGACGCTTTCTGGGGCCTGAGGGCAGGACGCGCGACCCCGCCCCGCAGGTGGCGGAGGAGGGATAAAGACGATAATCGGGCGCAGCTTTTCCCAGAGCACAGATATGTCGCAAAGCGAAACCGTCTCGAGTTCCCGATCGTTGGTTGCAGGGACACGGCGCTGCCCATGGCGGGGAAAGCCCGGCCGTCCCCGAGGCTGCCCGATGCACAGTGGCCGGCGGCCCCGTCGCCCTCCCGGGAGGCGTCCTCACCGCCTCCTCCGACCTGCTCCCCTCGCGGCCGAGGGCCGTGAGCCCTGCTGGCTGGACATGCTGCCTCGGGAGAAGGCGCCGGGACCTGAGGCTGACCTTCTCGACAGCGGCCGGTCCCTGCCGGCCGCCCACTCCGCACACGCGACCAGGGCCCGGGGCAGAGGCCGCTCTTGTTTTAGAGACTGAGATGCAGACGCCCTCACCCCGGGCCGCTGCCGCGCCGGGCCCTTCGGGTCTTACCTCCCCCGCGGAGAAGCCAGAGGGGACTGGGAGCGAAAGTGTCCCCGTGTGCTCAGCGGCCCCTCTGTCCTCTGCGGGAGCAGGGAAGACGCCCGTGTCCCAGAGCTGAGCGGAGAGCCCCCGTCTGAAGGACAGCCCGACGGCACGCCCGCACCCCGACCCGGCCGCCCGCTCGGCTTTGGCAGGAGTGGACGCGCGAGTTCTTAGCAGACTGGGGGGAGCCACGTCATTGCTTCTCGCAGGGGGGTCCCGGAGACCTGGGGAGGCCGAGAACTTGCTCAGGTCCCCGCTGGCCAGCGCTGGCTGGGCCCCTGGTCTGCCACGTCCCGCCCGCGGGGCGCACAAAGGTGGTGAAATGCACCAGGGGCCACCAGGTCGTGACGCGACACTCCTGCTGTGGGAAATAACACGCTCCGAGTTCTTGGGTTGGAAACGACCGTCAAGCCTGTCGCTGCAGAATAACTTAGGACGGCGACTGTTTTCTTCAACACTGATCAGGGTGAGTTTTGAGACCCACAAGTTTTGTGCACTTTCTGAGTCTCCAAAGATAAGAATCCTTAGCTCACACGAGATGGGCAGCTCCCGTCAGCGATCGTTCCCTTCATGTTGGCCAGAGTAGATTCTATTTAGGCTTTGATGACTCCTGACACACGCGGGAGCCAGCGTTCGCGGCTGCCCCGAGGAGAGCCAGGAACGGCCCCTCCGCCCTCATCCCTGCTGTCCGTCGCTCTGCCACGCTCTCGACCGGCCTTTTTTATTTTGCTGGGTTTTGGCAATTGCTTCGTCCCTCCGAGTTGCTGCCAGTGCGACCCGCATCTCTAGGAGGTTTTGTCTTTCCTGCCACGTCTCTCCTGAGCTCTGGAGACTTGCTTCCGGCACCTGGAGTTGGAAAACCACGGTTCCCTGTGTCTGCTTTGAGAGCCTCCTGTCAAGGCGACTGCTTTTTGGTCCTGTAATACACGGCGAGGGAGCAGAGCGGGGAGCCGCGGCTGCCCCCCGCTATGGTCTCTGGCCAGGCTCTGTCTCTCGGGCTCACCTCCACGTCCTCTCCCCCGTCCACGCTGCGTGACCATCCGGCCTTTCTCGTCCATCCCTGTGACCTATGGTTTGAACTGCCCAGGCCTCTGCGCTTTCCTAGAGCTTGCAGGCTGGTTTTGCCAGAGGATTGCAGGATCTCCTGTCCTGCTCTGTATTAAAACTGGAAGTCGCCATCACATTCTGGAAAGATATTTGAAGTTCTAGAGGAATTCAGATTTGGGGTGCATTCGCCACTGCCACTCCTTGAATTTTAATACTCTCTCGGCACTTGTTTCAGCAATTCAGGAATTTTGTTGACGTGTTAGCTTATACGGTCTGTCATTTCACTTAGATTATCCAGTAGGACGCGTTTCCTGTGAAGCCCATGATGTGGTTGCGACTTGCTGTATGTGGGAGGTTATGCTTTCTTGCTTTTTTTTTAAAGATTTATTTATTTATGCATACAAGCTGGGGTGCAGGCCAGAGATGTTGGGGTGAGAGGATTCCCCAGACAGAGTGGGGAGCAGAACAGGCGGATCCACTGAAATCCACTGCTGAGGGGAATAGCGGGAAGACAGGAGAGGTCTGCTGCACCCTGTGGGAAGCTCCCTGGCCGGGGATCGAACTCGTGCCGCAGTGGACAGCTTCATAGTGCTGAGACTGACCCCTGCGCCCCCAGGGAGGCCCTACGCTTTATTTCTATGTAATACACTTTTGGCATTTTAATATGAAAATCTCTTTAAAATTTTCGGTTTCTGAGATAACTGAGATAATTCACATTAAAATTCTCAGTGTTTTCTGTGCAAAATATATACAACCCTATGAAAATCATTCATGGTTTCCGCTTGTGTGACCCACACATGAAGACCCGGCTCTTCGCCCCCTTGGTGCCGTCACGTGGTGCTAAACATGTCCCGGTCTTAATGGAGACTTTCAGGCCGTTCCCAGGCAGGACGCGTGAGGCGGAGCTCTCTGGCAGGCTGGCATGAGCATTGCTTTGGTATTAAAAATAGCATGGTTAGAAAAGACGCAGTTTGGTGTAACAACATCAGCTAGGGGGACGCCGGGTCCGGCGTGTTCAGTGTTTCAGTCTGAGTCATGCCCACGCGGAAGTGAATCTGTGGTTTTTTGGTGACGGATCGCTGTGAGCTCCTGTCCCGTATTTCACGGGAAGTCACCTTGTGGGACTTCATTTCATTTCCCCTTGTTCTTGGTTTCCCCGCGGCTTGGTTTACCTGGCACCAGCGCGTCTGAGTCCGGCGTCATGGCGATTGGGGTTGATTGCATCGATGTCGACCCGCGGGTGAGAAGCGATTTCTGGGGTTGGCTTAGCTGGGAATGGAGACCGGCAGCCTCTCCTAACCGCGGGCTCGGCTTGTCGCCCCTGTCATGCTTCTGCTGCCGCGAGGCCAGAGGTGGCCCGGCCCCGCCGGGGGAGCAGGTGACGCCAGAGTCTTGATTGGATTTCAGCAGCCGTGGCCTGCAGAGTGTGCTTAGCAGCAAGGGAATGATTAAATTGCTTTGGAAAGGGGGCAGAAGAAAGTTGGTATGTTGCTGATCTCCGAATCCCTGACGGGGTTTTAACCCTGTCTTTGCTGCTGTATTCTTTCAGCAGATTTTCTCCTTTCAAATACTCTCTTCTTACACTTCCAAACTAGTCTAACCACGAGGGTAAACATTTGGTGGTTCTCCCTCCTCTCATTTTCAATTTTAAACCACTGAAGCTTTGCAGGACTTCTCCGTTCAGCGATTGTGGTGCCGCCCAGCAGGCCTGAGGGACGAGGGGAAGGGCGGGGTCTGGGCCGGTCGAAGCTGGCTTGGGGCCGCAGGGGTCAGTGGTGCTTCTTGGGCAGACGTGTCCTGTATGGAAAGAATGGGGGTGAGACTCGCAGAATAGCCCCTTTGCTGGCGTCCTCTCTCGGCGCTGTCCCCCTCTGGGCCCCCGGCCGCTTGCTTTCACCCTGGCTCCCCGCTTTTCCCGAGACACCCGTCGTGCATCACGCCTGTGGGCTGGAGGCTGGTGGTGCCGAGCTGGGGGTCTCCGTCCCTCCCGACAGCAGACACGGGCTGGGTCAGCGCAGCCCAGCGCCCGCCGGCTGTGTCCATTGCCCAAGCCCACAGCCCCGCGCGCCAGGCGAGGTGGGGGCCGCGAGGCCAGTGCGGGCGGGTGGCCCTGCTCAGACGCGTCCCCACAGGCCGCCACGGCCTCCCTGCGCGCTGCCCGCGAGTGAGGACGCGCGAGGGATCTTTCTTTCCTGGGCCCGTGACGCGGCGTCGGAGAGGAGGCGCGCCGGTGCGGGCCCCAGTCTGTCTCCTGGTGCCTGTTCCGAGCTGGCAGCTGTGCCGGTTATCAGTGAGTTACCATCTGCCTCAGTCCCCCTCCCGAGTGTTTCGTGAACGCTTCCTGAGCCTGCTCGGGCCTGGTGCACTCAGAGCCCGAGGGCCGCCCCAGGCCGGGCCAGGGGGTCGGCCACTGGGTGCCGGCTGCAGGCCGAGAGCAGAGGCCCGATCGCCCTGCAAAGTCCCGACCGGTCGCTGCTCCTCGAGGCTCTCCTGAGAGGGTCCTCCCAGGAGCACCATGCTGAGTCCAGAGGCACAGAGGCCTCGGCCCAGCCCTAAGCTGTGGCCCCGGGCGCGCAGCAGGTTCCACTGCTCGTTCAGGGGCTTCGATGGCTTGGCGGAGAGTCTGTGGCTTCAGCCAAAGGAGGGCATTTGTGGCACCTGCAACCTGGGGGCCGAGGGCAGAGCTGGGTGGTCAAGTGAGCCGACCTGGAGAGGTGGCAGCGAAACCAGCGTCCAGCCCGGCTGCTGGCCCAGGTGCCCCCGCCTGCGTCCCCCAGGTCGGATAAACCCAGTGTCCCCGTTCCCAGCGTCTGGAGGCTGAGGCCCCACAGGGGTCCGGGTCGCGTGCTCCCTTGGCCAGCGGCTGTGACTCGGGGAACCCTGGCTGCCAGGTGGGGCCACGAGTCCACGCTGGGAGTCTGGGCTGGCCAGACCCTCATCAAGCGCCTGAGTGTGGTGGCCCCGCAGCACACCCTGGTCCCCCGCGGCCGTGTGTCCAGGCGGGTGAGTGCTGCAGTCTGCACGGCCAGCTGCTCTGGTCACCATGGAGCAGCCTGGCCCGTCCCTTCGCCCGTCTGTGCCCCGTGCCTGCCCAGCCCCGGGGGAAGCCAGGGGACAGAGGATGCAAGGTGGGGTGTTGGGGCTCCCGCCGCCCCCCTTCGCCCGATCGCCCCCTCCCCTCTGGCAGGAGCTCGTCTGTGTCCCTTACCAGCCGGACCTCCCCGTCCCGTAGCTGCCGTGTCGCCTGGCAGTCGCCCCACATGCGGGGAGCGCAGGAGCCTGTGCCCCCAAATGGGCGAACAGGGCCAGTGGGGGACGAGCACCGCGGAGAGGCAGGAGGGCAGATCCCGACTGTTTGGGGGACCCTGCGGGCAGCGGGCAGCGGGCAGCGGCCAGTGGGCTGGCATCTGTAGTGCACGCGGTGAGCAAACGGAGTCCTATTTACCGGGCATTTATACTCCGAACCCCGCCGCGCCATGGGCACCCCGAAGAGTTCAAAATTAGATGCCTGGACCCGTGGCCGCTGCGTGGAGCCACCTCCACGCTCTCCTGCTGGGCAGCGGTCACTGAGGGCTGAATCTGCTGGGCCGGGAGTGCACTCGGCACGTGGGGGCAGGCAGGGAGGGTGCTGGGTGGGCAGCACCGGTGTCTCCGTCTGGCGATGTGTGGTCGGGCTCGCGTGGGGGGAGGCGGGCGCCTGTGCCAGGGAGACGTCGCGAGTGAGTTTGGGGCCCCCAGGCCCCAGCGGGGTTCCCGGCCCCTGTGCCTGGGTCGCCTTTGCCCACGACCTTGGCCTGAGGCTTCCCGTGGACTCGGCACCAGGCCCAGCGAGAGCCGCCAGCCCGGGGGCTGCCAGAGCTGGGGGTCGCGGCCTGGGCAAGCCGACCCGCGCTGGCCGCTGGTGGACACTCCTCTCTGTCTCTGCTCCGTCCTTTCCCGGCGAGGATTTCAAGTGCAAATACCCACCGTGCACCTCCGTCGGCGGAGGCTGAGCCTCCCTGCTGTCGCCGGCGGCACGGAGCGGGGCGCTGGCGGGGGGCTGTGCCCCGGGCCGGCTTTGAGACGTCTCCGCTCACTTCCTGCGGGTCTGCTTCCCCGCCTGGCCCAGGGGGCTGGCCCTTCTTCCGTCCCCTCCACACGGGAACCGATGGGCCACCAAGTCGAGTCAGCGTCACAGCCTCACGCCTCCGAAGGCCTGAGTGCGGTTTGGATTTATCACTGAAACCGCCCAGCTTGTGTCTGCCCGAGCTCTGCTCCCCTCTCCCTTGCCCACTGGCCACCTGCCCGCGGCCTGTCCACTGCAGACGCCATGGGCTCCTCTGCCCGCAGCGCGGGGCCTGGGGCTGGTCTCTGCCTCCCTCCCCGGCTCCTCGCCCCTGGGTCCCCCGAGGAGAGGACTTGGCTTTCCTGCCGAGGGCCTCTGCGGCGGCCTGGCCTTTAGGGCTTCTGGGCCACAGCCGCACCCGGAGCCTCCCGGGAAGGGCGGCCCTGGCTCCTGGCCCCTGCAGAGCCGTGTGGGCGCTCGCGGTCTGAACCCTCAGCGTTCACGGCGGCGACCAGGGGCCGCCCGGGGCTCGGCGCCCATCGGCTTCCCCAGCCCCGCCTCCTCCGCCCTCTGCGGGCGCCCACCGAGCCGCCGGCTGCGTGCGGAAGACGGGCCTGCTGGGCGGCGCCCGCCCAGAGCCCTGGCCCCGGGTTTGCGCCCTCGGGGGGTGTGCGGGGCCCAGCGGGCTCTTCTCTTTAATGGAAACCAGCAGGGTTTGTTCGTGTGAGTGGCCGGACTCCAGCAGCCGCGCGTCGGGTGTGGGCAGGCGCCTGACGGGTTCCGGCCGGGCCTGTGCGAGCGGGGCCAGCGGCGGGGGCTGCTGGGGTGCGGCTGCGCAGGGCCCGGCCCCGCCTTGCAGGGACGCCCCGTGCCACCGCGGCGCTATCCCCGCACCCCTCCCGCGAGAGGCCCCGGAAACATGGTCCAAAAGGGCACCCCTGAGGGCCTCCCTGGGGGCGCAGCAGTCAAGCTGCGCTGTGGAGCTGTCGGCAGCGGCAGCGCGAGTTCGACGCCCGGCCGGGGAGATTCCCACATGGCGCGGCAGACCCCTCCTGCCTCCCCGCTGCTCCCCTCAGCAGTGTGTTTCTGATCTGCCTGTTCTGCTCCCCACTCTGTCTCTGGTGAACCCTCTCACCCCCCACGCCTCTGGCCTGTACCCCAGCTTGTCTGCATAAATAAATAAATCTTAAAAACAAACAAAAGGGCACCCGTGAGGCTCCGGCTTCCGGTCCAGCCCCGATTATTTAACGTCCCAGACCCCAGCCTCGGGCCGGGCTGTGCTGCTAAACCGCGGGGAGCGAGCGGGCGTCTGAGCCGGCACCCACCAGCTCCTGGCCCGTTCACGGCGCTCGCGGGCTGCGCTGCGGGGGCACCGGGAGGCAGTGACGCCAGGTGTCCTGCTGCAGAGGGCCGTGCGCGCGCTCTGCGCCGACAGATTTCCTCCTGTGTTTTGAAAAGGGTGATGGGTCTTTGATTTCACAAGTTCAGTCCTTTCAGCGCCCCGTCACAGGTTGGTAATTACATGCTTGGCAATTGGTATTCCCGAAGGATTAATGTTTGGTGCCAGCTTTAATGTTAAAGTCATAATTAGAATATTCATTATGCTAATAATGCTACAGCATCCAGCTTATGTATATTTATGTGTGGGCAGCGACGATGATTCCGCGGAACCTGCTCCCGGAGCAGGTGAGCTCGAGCGTCGAGCGGAACGTTCTTTCCTGACGGCTGAGACAGGGAGGAGGCGGGAATGACCAGTGGCCAGGGCCTGCCGTGCCCAGCCCCGGGTCAGGGATTTCCCGGAGACCCGGGCGCTGCTTGGGAGCGCGCGACTGCTACCCTCCGCTCTGTGCGTGAAGACAGCACAAGTCGGCGGAGGGACTTACTCCCTGTCACAGGAGTTAGCTGGTGCTTAGGCCAGGCCGAGCCCGTTCCTTCCCAGCCTGGGAGTCGGGTCGGCTGCGTCAGCCCAGCTCCGGGCCTCCGCTCACCCTCCTCACGGGCCGTGGCCGGGCTCGGCCGCTGCTGCTTTGCCAAGAGTCGGAAGTTTTTAGCAGGAGAGGGGCGAGGGCTGTTGAAATAAACGCAGAGTCTCACCGCGATCTTTGTTAAAGGGGTAGAGATGCTTTAATTAGTACGAACCAGAAGTGGGGCTCAGAATAATGGTGGAGTCTCTGTTTTGGTCATCTTTAAAAGGTTTGCCGTCCGACTGCAGACTTCCCCCTGCTGTGATTGTAAGGTGAAGGGATTGGAGGGGAGGGGAAGCTTTGAGAATCGGCCTCGCATCTTCCCCCGGCATCTTCCCGGGACCCTTCCTCTGAACCCAGCAGGGGAGGCGGAGGGTGCAGAGGCCCTGGGGCGGGGCCCACCCCGTGACAGTAGCCGTCACTTCGCTTCTCAGGCGTCTCCCCACCCTGTGCCCTGACGCTTGGTCTGCGGGGACCCTTTCTCTCGCCAGCGCAGAAGCTCAGGAATAGGAGCTTCGGCTTCTCTCTTTGTCTCAGTCTGCAGACCAACTTCCTCTGGGCGGAGCGACGGCCGGCAGCTGCGGTGCCCCGTCCTCGTGGGACTCAGCGGACAGAGCTGTCCTGTCCGGGTTCTGCACCCACCGTTGCACAGAAGGGTGTGGGTGGCCTGTCCTGGGCCCCAGAGGTGCCAGAGCGCGGCTGACTGCTCGGCCGGGGGGAGGCGGTGTCCCGCAGGCCTAGGGATCTGGGCGGCACCCTCTCCGGGGTGGCCTTCATTTTCCTGACTTCTGGACATCCAGGGCTCCAGGCCTCCCCACTCCACTCTCGCTGCCCTCGTCCTGCCTCCTCCTCCTCTTCCGAGTGTCCTTTCTGTCGATTTGGGGCATGAGTTATCAGCCTGTCCTACTCCCCTCGCATGTAGGAACGCTTGCAGTTCGTTCGTTTCCTCATTCGCTTATTCCCCCATCCGGCCACCAGGACTCACCGCCTCCCAGCCTGTGCCAGGCTGGCATAGTGGCATCGGCGTGGGAAGGGAGGCACAGGCGAGAGCAGAGCAGAATGTGAGCACTGCCAGTCGCCAGGTTACGGAGACAACCGTCGTGCTCAGCGCCGGTGAGGGGAGGACGGTGAGGCCGAGCGCGCGGCGGAGCTGTCAGCACACCCAGCTGGCCACGTGCAGTGACGGGGTGGGCCTGGAGGGGGCGAGTCAGAAGGAGAAGCGAACACTGGATAATTTCACTCGTACGTGGGATACAAAGGCCCAAAGCAAAGGCCCAAAGCAAAGGGGCCGAGCAGACCAGAACAAGCCTTAGAGGTGCGACTGGGCTGGGCCCCCAGAGGGGTGGGGTGGGTGAGCAAAGGGGGCGGGCAGGGACGGTGGTGGCGGAAAGGGGGCCTTGGCGGTGGGTGAGGGCACGTGCCTCCCACTGTGCAGCTGCGTCACGGGTAGTGGTCAGTCAGTGTCACCTCAGTAACAAGTGATGCAATGAAAAAGCTCGCCGGCAGCGTGCAGACGGGGCTGGGCCAGCAGTGGTGACCGGGGCGCATGCGCACGAGGGGCAGGGGACGCAGGTGGGGGGCCGTGGGGGCTGGCGGGGCTCATGGCGACGGTCAGGCCGCGGGGTGACGGTCAGTCACGGGGTGACGGTCAGTCTCGGGGTGACGGTCAGGCCTCGGGGTGACGGTCAGTCTCGGGGTGACGGCCAGGCCGCGGGCTAGGCGTGCCTGCGCGTGTCCCTTCGGTTTCTGGGTCAGAAGGAGAGGGCAGGAGGGAGCCGCCAGGCTGGAGGAGCCAGGGAATTAGACTCTGCGTGTTTGCGGCTGGGGACACTGAAACGGGGCTGGCACGACGTCCCCGTCGGACCCGCTGCCGTCACGGTGTTGGGGCAGAACCGCGCGTCCGGGCGGGACGAGGTGCCAGCGCTGCCGGCCCTGCAGCCCCACCGGGGCCCGGCGCCCAGTAGGCTCACGGCCCTGGGGACAGGCCGCTCTCTGCCCTGGGTGGCCTTGGCCGCGGCGCCAGGGAGGTGAGGGCTGGCGCGCTCACTGCTCTGAGGCCAGACTGGGGGCCCCGCGGGGGAGGGTAAGCCTGCGCTTTCTCACACCTGGCTGGAGCCCACCTGGGTGGAGACACAGTGTCTCGTGTTGGTGTGACGGTGTGTGAGTGTGTGGCGGTGTGTGAGAGGGGCGTGTCGGTGGGTGAGAGTGTGAGGGTGAGTGTGTGAGGGTGTGTGAGTGTGTGTGGGTGAGTGTGTGAGGGTGTGTGAGAGTGTGAGGGTGTGTGAGTGTGGGGGGGTGTGAGAGGGACACGTTGGTGGGTGAGAGTGTGAGGGGTGGTGTGATGGTGCGAGGGTGGGTGTGAGGAAAGTGTCAGCGGGTGTGTGAGCGAGAGTGAGTGTGTGAGTGAGTGTGAGGGGATGGTGTGATTGTGAGAGGGTGCGTGCGAGGGAAGCGTCAGCGGGTGTGAGCGCGAGTGAGCGTGTGAGCGCGTGTGCAGCCGCGTGTACCCGGCGCACCGGCAGCGGAGCACGCGCGGGGGTGCGGGCGGAGCGGCGCGGGGCCCAGTCCTGGCGCGTCCGCGCGGTGGCCGAGTCGGGGCGGCCGGGCGCGCACACCCGCGCACACCCGCTCACACCCCCGCGCGAGGGCGGCGGCCGGCGGTCTCGGCGCTGTCCGCTCGAGTTGGTGACACGGGCCGTCCTGTGCAGGGTCCCGGGCTCGCTGCGCGTGCAGCCGGCACAGTCGCCCCGAGGCCCCACCCTGCGGAGGGAGCGAAGCGTCCCCGCGGGCATCCAGCGGGTCTGCCCGCCCAAGCGCTGGGCCTGCGCCGGCGGGACTGACCCCCATGACACCGCCATCTGCCTCCCACTCTGCTGCGCGGGGCCGGGCAGGTGCTGGCCTCTTCCGAGACGCGTCGGTCGTGGAGGGGCCCCGGCGAGGCGCCCGCTCTGCCGCCCGGGGCTGCGCGGCCCTCCCCGCCCGGTGCACCCCGCCCATGCCCCCGACCTCCGGCCCGGCCTGCCTCAGCCCCGTCGGCGCCGCGGCTCCGGGATCCCCGAGGAGGGTTTTTTCCGGGGCGTGTGGACGCACCTCTCATTTTAGTCTGGAAAACTCTCGAGCGCGCTCCCCACATGCTTCCGCGGGCAGGCGCGCGCGAGTGGTTTTTCCGAGCGAACTGCAGGGCTTCATTAAAACGTGTTGTTCACGAGGGAGCCACGCGCACGCCAGAGGCTGTGTCCCCGCGCAGCTGTGTCCCCCCGAGCAGAGGGTCTGGCGCCGTCGGGAGGGGCGGAAACCGCGGTTCGGATAGACGTGCCCCGCGGTTGAACAGCCTGGTGCTTGCAGAGAGAAAATGTGGACGTCGGGCCATTTCTGTGGTGCTGTTTGCAGAGGAGCTCGCTCTCTTTCTCAGTGGTTCGTTGTGTTGTGATTTTTTATTTCTCCAATAGAAAGAAAGCCAGAGGCAAGGCTGGGTTTGGGGTGATGTTTCTATCGCCCCCAAACATGTTAAGTTTGCATGGCCAGTTGGGCGACTCGATTTAAGCCTGTCTCGTGGCACCTTTCTCAGTTAAGCGCAGTGGGTCGCACGGCCATGTGCCGGGGTGCTCTTGGCACGCACCCCTGGGGCTGAGGTGGCTGTTCCCGCACAGGAGTCCGAAGCTCTGTATTGCTCGCCGGAAGCTCTGTATTGAGTCAGACGCCCGTCCGCTTATTTCCCTCCCATTGCCACTGTCTCTTTCTGCTTCCGGGGCGTCGGCAGGAGGAGGAGATGCCGCCGCTCTCTGGGGCCACTCGGAGTGCCCCTCACTGTGTTCCGAGAGCCCATCTTCAGGCCACGCCCTCAGCGTCCTTCTCTGTGTCCTCTGACCCTCTATGCTCACGCCAGCCTGTGAGCCTCTTCTCAGGTCCTGCCTGCCTCGTCTCGACTGCACCCCACTCTGCCACGGGTTTTCTCTCTTGGGTTTACCACCTCTCTCTCCCTCCCTCCTTGGAAGCGTGGGGGCGAGGGCTGCTGCCTAAGGGGTGGGTAAGCAGTTTCCAGGCAGACATTTGGGGAAGGTGTTCTGGGCGAAGAGGCACACTGGGGGGCCCCGAGGGATGGGGCTCACAGGGGAGTGTTGTCCAGCCCCCCAGGCTCTGGTGCTCAGTCCCATGGTGGCCCTTCCCGGCACCCTCTGTCCTCAGGACAGGACCTGCCTGCTGTCCTGAGCGAGCAGACACACTTGTCTCTGCAGTGCAAGGAAGCCTTTCAGACCCGGGACTCACGCTCCAGGACGTGCTTCGAGCCTGCTGTCTCTTGCTGCATTGCAGTGGTTTAAAGCAACTTAGATGGTGGCATCACGCAGCTCCTGGGCTCAGCGGGCCACAGCTGGGCAGTTCTCCCCGGGGCCTCTCGTGTGCTTGCAGCCAGAACTTGTCAGGGCAGGGCCCACATGGCTGCTTGGCTCCCGGCCCGGGTCGCACCTGGGGCGGCCGGAGCAGCTGCAGCTCTGGATCCCGCTCTTCCGCACCTGCCAGCTTGGGCTTCCTCCCAAAATGGCGGCCCCAGGGTGTTCAGCCCACTTGCCGAGGCTGTGGCTGTCTGCAATTTAATAAGCCTTTCAAGAGACGGAACCAGGACAGACACCCTGCCTCAGACATTGGGTGACTGGGCGTCGAGGCTTCCATTGCATCGAGGGGCTCCACAGGCCGGCGAGGGCTCAAAGTGAGTGGAGCTGCGGGGGCAGGGGCAGGGGCCTGGGGTGCTTGAGAGCCTGACCTCCAGCACCCCTGAGGAAGCTGAGCCCCCCGCCTGTGGTTAAGAGGCGACTGTGAGGTTGTTGTCAAGCTCTCTGACCAGCAACTGGTGGCACGAAAATAGATTTTCTCGGTGTGAGGAAACTGAACCACAGCGGCACATCGAGAAACTCGGTCGCCCTACCTAAGGCCAGGGGCGGATGTCGCGGCCAGACGCCGAGTGACGGCCCAGCACTTCCTGCTGGTCGGGGGCTGCATGGTAACGGGCGAAGTGTGTCTGCGGCGCCCCGTGGCCCTCGGCGAGCGGGTCCTGGTGTGGCGTTCCGCATCTCCCTCGGCCCACCCTGCTCTGAGTGGGACCGCGAGTCTCAGGGTTGGGCGTCCGTGGACGTCCTCTCTGAAGTCAAAGCAGCGAAGCAGAATCCAGGGGAAAGAGGAAACGGGCCGCTTCTGTGCCGGCCCTCAGCCCCTGCGACGCTCTCTCCTGGAGCTGGGGCTTGCTGGCTGCGGGGGCAGGACGGGGTGGGCGCTGCAGGAAGGAGCTGTGTCTGGGGGACCCCACACTCGCCTGCTCTCTGGGGGCTCCCCCCGCTGGCGCCCAGGTCCCGGTGGGTCAGTCTTCCTGTCCCCCCTTGTGCGCGGCCCCCTGAGCTCCTTGAGTCCTGAGGGGGTGCAGGTGGGGCCTTGATGTTGTGCGCCGGGGCTGTGGCCCGGCGCCTCCCTGAAGCTGGGGGGTGACCCTGCAGCGTGTCCCGGGGGGGGCCCTTGGGCAAGCCCCGCTCACTGGAGCCTCTTCCCGGTGGAAACTGCCCGGACTGGCTTGTGCTTTGGGGATCAGACCCAGGCCCCTGCCAGTCTGGGGAAGTCACTGTGGGATGTGTTTTTGGGTTCCTGGGTGACAGGACCCCAAGCTTAGGCAGGGAGAAGGAAGGTCTGCGTGTGAGTCCCCCAGCCCAGGCTGGCGCGGCGCTGACCGCTGACCGCTGACCGCACCGGCCGTCCTCACCACAGGGCCTCCAGGCTCCCTGGCGCGCCCGCCCGCCCGCCCGCTCTCAGAGGTGTCCCTGGTGGCTGGGAGGCGGCTCCCCCTGCTCCCGCTCACCTCCCTGGCGCCGCAAGGGAAGGGGAGACAGGAGGGGACCGCCTGCTCCCCACTGGGGCCCCACCCTGAATTAGACGCGGGGCCTCCGACACGAGCTCCGCCTTCAGCCGGGCTCAGCTCACGCCTGTTCCGTCAGCGATTTAAGGGAGCAGCTCTTGGCTTCGTTTTGTTTCTGTTTATTTCCCCACCTTGCCCCGTACCCGCCTGGCCCTCTCTCCCCACCTCCCTCTCCCCTCGCCTCACTCTTCACGTCCACTGGTTTCGAAAGTATTTTGCTGGCTCAAGCGTCCCCCGGTGACCGTCCGGTTCTGCCTCTCGCCGTCGTGCGCACGTCGCCGTCTCCCCGGCCGCCCGCGTAGGGCCCCGGGGGCCAGTCTCCTCCTGGCGGCAGGACCCCGTGTCCTGGTGACTGCACGCAGCGCACGGAGGCTTCCTAGCGATGCCCGGAGCGGGGCTGCTTTGTTAGGTTTTTAAACAAATTCGAGCCCCGCTCTTTCACAGCGCCGGGATTTCTGTGGGTTCTTTTCTTTCTCAGATGACGCACGGCCTCTGGTTTTCCTGAAGGACACCTTGCTGTCAAACTTCTGCAGCAGATTAAAGATGCTTCCCCTGCCGCTGCGTCTGCACGCGCGGACGTGTGTCCATTTGGCTGCATCTGTGCGTCAGCAGAGGGCGGGCGAGGCGGCGTCTGCCTGCGCTCCCCTGCACGCCCCGTCCGCCTTCCAGGTCTCCAGCGGCCACGGCTCACTCTTCCCATTTCAGACTCACTTGGGGGCCCTTCTAATGCTTTGGGTTGTTTTGTCATCTTCCTTCCCGGTCTCTAGTCTTCCCCTGCCCAACCAGGCCCGAGGTGGTCATGAGCTCGCGGAGGCCGCTTTCATCAGAGACCCGCCGAGCCGGCTCGCCTGAGGGGAGCTAACCCACCCGCGTCTTGCCGAGGTCGCTGCTGGCCAGTTTCTTCCCCGAGAACGGGGCTCATCCCCCGTAAAGGCGGACGAGGGTGCGTCTCACACTCAGGATCGCCCTCACAGTTGTTATTTGGGACAGAGCGCCTGGAACCTTCGGAAATAGCTTCTGACGAGCCTTGAACACCCCTTGCTTGTTAAACACGAGCTTCCTTCCCGTCAGCCAGTGGGGACACGGATGCCGCAGAGACTGGCAACCCCGCAGCCGAGGT
This sequence comes from Scalopus aquaticus, assembly GCA_004024925.1. Lineage (NCBI taxonomy): Eukaryota > Metazoa > Chordata > Mammalia > Eulipotyphla > Talpidae > Scalopus > Scalopus aquaticus. The sequence continues at coordinate 16,649 of PVIJ01014486.1, read as the reverse complement.
GTCGTCGCCGCCGTTATTGTACTGGCGGGTCACTTCTCGTCACGCCCTGTCCTGGGGTTCTGGGCCGGGACGCCTGTCGGCTGAGGTCGGCACCTGCTTCACAGCACGTGGGTGTCCCCGAGACAGTGCGCTGTTGCTCAGAAAGGCGTTTTGAGCACGACGGGGTAGGAAACATAATTAAAGGCGATTCCCAAATCAGAGAGCTTCATGCAGGTTTTACCACGATCACGTGCTGTGACTGTTCGAGGCGGGGCTGGGGTGAGGCGTTGCCCTCAGTTGACTGCCCAGGGACCCCCGATACCGGCCAGCCCGGCGTCCCCTGCCCGGTCTTTTCCCGGAATGTGTTATTTTCGACATCTCAGTCATTTCTCTTCTTTCTGTTTTGTGTTTCGTTGACTGGGTTTGTGGGCACTTCCTGCAGCTGGGGGCCACAGAAGAAGGCCCCCCAACCCTCCTGTTTCCCCGCTGGGTCCGCCTCCCCGCCCTGGCCCCCAGTCCGTACCCAGGGCCCGTCTGTGAGCGTCGAGACCGTGGGGCGGGCGTTCTCTGGGCTTGCTGCGACTGCCTTTGCTGTCTGAGTGAACGTGCTGTGCTTCTTTCCCGGCAGTGCTGGCTTCTGCTTCCCGACGCCCCTCACTGCTGTGTGAGCCCCACCCCGTGCACGTGTGTGCTGACGGCCGGGAGACCCCGCGCAGGTGGTGGACACAGGGGCCTGACCTTGGCGTGCAGTGGGCACAGGGACCTCCCCCGAGACCGGACTCAGCGCTGATGTCTGCGCCAGGCGGGCTGTCAGCTCCGCTGAAGTCAGGTATGAGGGTTGTTGCGGCGATAAACATTTTTTCGGTGCTTTATTAGATTTGTCTCTGTGGGAAACAAAAGCCATATTAAAATGGATATTAACACTCTGTGGTCCGCTCACGTATCAGTACGTGTTTTTGTCATCAGTCTCAGGTGGCCGCTCACGTATTAATACGTGTCCATCTAGTCTCTGGTTTTTCACACCACAGTGGATTATTTGGAACTATTAGGAGCTATTTCTTTGATCGTGCTCAGTCTAGAAGCTTTACACATTGTTTTGGTGAAAGTGTAAGGTGTTTTATGAGTGATATTACAGTTTTTTAATACCTAGTAGTTCAGGAGCTGTGTGTGTTTTATTGAATGCTTCTACCATTCATGCGGTGGCACAGAAAATGGCCGGCCCCAGGGCTGGGAAACTGAAAGGGCACCGGCACACAAAGTGTTAAGAAATGCCAATGAGGGCCTCCCTGGTGGTGCAGCGGTTAGGCGCTGCTGTGCTTGTGGAGCTGTCGGCAGGGCAGCGGCGAAGGCGACGCGAGTTCAATGCCCAGCAGGGGAGATTCCCACATGGTGCAGCAGACCTCTCCTGCCCAGCCCGCTGCTCCTCTCAGCAGTGTGTTTCTGATCTGCCTGTTCTGCTCCCCACCCTTCTCTGGTGAACCCTCTCGCTGCCCCATGCCTCTGGCCTGTACCCCAGTTTGTATGCATAAATAAATAAATCTTCGGGAAAAAAAAAGAAATGCCAACGAAAGGCTCTAATATGGGCACGATCACAAAGATCCTCATTAACTGTGGGGATAAATACACGTGGATTTTCTCAAGATACCATCCCACGGGCCCAGGGCCGAGACCTGACGGTTTGGAGTCTCCCACTTGACCTCAGTGTCCTCTTTCTGTGGAAGTCGGCCGCCGGGAGGAGGCACATGCAGCCCGAGCGCCTTGTTGGCGGCCTGGACACACGAGAGTCCAAGAAACGGATGCCTGGGTCCGGGGCTGCCCAGAGCTGCCCTCTCCACCCTCGCACCTGGCACTCGGCTCCAGTGGATCTCCGTGTAGCCGTAGGTGACAGCTCACGGTGGCGGTGAGGCAGCGATTTCACTGTCAGAGCTTTGGTTCCAGAAATCACATTCGAGGCTGTTTCCTGCAGCTCTTTACACATTCAAGAAAGTGGAAAGGACTTCACCGTTTAGCAACGGGGCATTTATAAAACACAGGCCAACAGATGTGTCAGATAAGCGCTCTACCCCTCATTCTAGACGATGGTGACCTGCATTCATTGCCTCTGATTTTTGGCCAGATTCTTTTTTGAGCTTGACTGAGAGGCAGTTGACAGATGCAACCGTGACACAGTTCAGTGCAGTGATGACCTGACGCTCTCTGCATGCAGGAGTCCCACACCCCACCCCACAGCGCACCGGCTCTGTGGGTGTCATCTCTGTGCTCTTCGCAAACTTCAGCCACACAACGGGGCTCCCTTAGGGGCCGAGACCCGCTCCACCCTGGACGGAAAGCTGTGCCCTTCCCAGCCCCCAGCCCCCGCAGCCACTATCCAGTTTCTGTTTCTCTGAGTTCAACTGTTTTTTCTGTCCCCCGTGTGAGTGACACCGGCCATATTTCTTTGTCTGGTGGTATCGCTCAGCACAACGCCCCCCACTTTCCTTCCTGCTGTCTCACCCTCTATTTTAGGGTGAGTGGTGTCCTGACACATGCCCCGCACGTGCGTTCCGGCTTGTAGACACCCCACATCCTCCTCCCCGTTTGCGGGGGACAGACCCCGGGGCGCGTCCTCGGCTCGGTGGGCAGGGGCCTCGGCGAGGGGAGGGCTGTCCTGTGTTCGTTGGGTAAACCCCGACGCTGCGGTTCTCTTTGAATTTCTGAGGCGCGTCCTTGCTGCTTTCCACAGCGGGCGCCAGCTCAGACCCACGGCTGGGTCCCTCCCCACACCCCCTCCTGTTATCTCCGGCCTCGGGAGCAGACTTCCTAGCAGGTGTCAGCGATGTCTCTGCCATTTTGATTTGCATTTCCGGGCATTGTCTGATGGTTTTATATGATTCTATTTTATTTTAATGAAAAAAATACCCCGAAGCTGTTGCTTCTCCCTGTCAGCCCGGGCAGGTTTCCAAGGTGCTGAAATCCCTCCCTCCCCCGGGAGCTGCTCCTCCCGTCCCCGGCTGCTGCGTCCAGGGCCGCAGGCCGCGGCCACAGCCCTGCGCTCCGGTGCTCAGCTCTGGCGGGCAGACTCCGCCTGTCCCGAGCCCCGGCCTCGCCTGCTGCCTGCGTTTGGCTCCGGTGGGGCGCCGTGTCCTTGCGACCGGTGCTGGCCTTGGCAGGAGGCCGCCCCACTATGGCCGCCGGGTCTGCTGCCACCAGACTGCTGGGAAGCCCCCTGCCCCGTCGCCGTGGCGACGGCCCCCACCCTGCCCACCCAGCACCTGCTCAGGCTCCCAGCTCCCGGGGCCTGCCCCCAGCCTGCCTGTCCCGTCCTGACCTGTCCAGGGTCATCCGGTGATCCGGATGTACTTCCTTTTTTTTTTTCCTAAATTAAAAAAATATATATTTTTATGCATACAAGCTGGGGTGCAGGCCAGAGGCATGGGGCAGCGAGAGGGTTCCCCAGAGACAGAGCGGGGAGCAGACCAGGGAGCGCGACGGAAACACACTGCCGAGGGGGCAGCGGGGAGACGGGAGGGGTCTGCCGCGCCAGACCGGGCTGCGCTCCTCACGCACGTCTGGTTTTCATCCACGGCTGCTCCCAGCGCCCCAGGCCCCGGGGTCTCCGCAGCGCTGGAGTGAGGGTGGTTTCCCTCGTCATGTGAATGAGGCGACTTCGGGGGCTGGCTAGAGGCTTGGGACTCTGGGTCCCACCCACCCCAGACCTCAAGGGGGGGCTTATCAGTCGCCAGAGCTCCGGGTTCTTCAGCCAGCCCAGGGACTGAAGCCCCCAGGCGACCAGCAGCAGGGGCCGCCGGGGTTCCTGGGCTGCTGAGCAGGGAGAGGCGGGAAGATGTGCCCGAGGGGGCGAGCCCCAGCCTTGCCCACGCCGCGCCCAGGGCTCCCTTCAGCGGCTGTTCGGGTTCTGTCGGTGTTGGCTGCAGATCTGGCACACACAGGCGCCCTGGGTTCCGTGGGCCTTTGCAGCGGGTCAGTCTCCCCGGCGGCATGTCCAGGAGCTCTGCTCCGGCCAGCGGGCCAGCGCGGAGGGTCTCGGAGACCACGCCGGGTCAGACTGCAGCGGGGCCTCCACCCCGGTGTCCGACGACGCGGCCGCGGGAGGTGTCCAGCAGCCCGCCCAGCCGGCCTGCCCGCCCAGAGGGCAGCGTTGGCTTGGCTGCTCCACGCCCTGACGAGGGCCGGCCGAGGGCGTCCGGGAGGCGCGTGAAGGGGGCTCCTGGCTGCGCCGGCCCCCAGCTCCGTATGCGTCCCGCCCTTCTGGAGCTGGCCTCACGGATCAACGTCTCATCGCTCTCCGGGCCAGATGATTGATTGAAACGCCTCTTCTCATCTGGAGTTCATTTGCAAAAAGGGAAATCATTTCTCCAATGAAAATTAGTCTTCAAAAATGCTGCCAGGGTCTCAGCTACAGAAACTGCTGCTCCGAAACGTCCCCATAAACCCCACGAACAGGAGGCGCCCGGCTTGTGGGGGCCGCTGCCCGCGTGGGCGGTGAGTGGCCGTCGTGAACGTGGCCCTTTTGTTTGCTGCCGATCGTGGCTGATGCACTGACGTAGCCTGAAGGTCTTGGCGTTAGATGCCCAGTGAGGCCCTGCGCCTGCGTGAACCCCTGAGAATCTGGCAAGCGCAGTGTCCTTCGCCTCCTACTTGGTGGAAGGGCCCAGGAGTCCGCGGACGTCCAGCTAGAGGCTGCAGCCACTGAGCAGGCCCGTTGCTCTTCCCCACGCTCTCCACCATTGGCATTTCCCCTGCTGCGGTAGCCTTGCCAGCCCTGTGCCTCAGTTTCCTCCATGTATATATATATATGCGTGTATATATATTCTTATAGGGGAAAATAGCAGCTGGTATGAAGATCTGCAGCAAGGTCCCGTGGGTGGAGGGTGTTCCTTTGGCTAAGTCAGGAGGCCGTCTGTGGGTAAAAGGCATCTGAATGAAGACTTGAGGAGGCCCCTATGGAAAGATCTGAAGGAGGAATGTTCCAGGCAGGAGGAGCAGCTCGCTGCGCAGGTTTTGCAGAAAGCCACCTGTCGCAGCCAGCAGCAGCCAAGCCTCTGTGGCTGAACTCCTCTGGCATAGTCCTTTCTCACTTTAGAGCCCGGTGTGGGGGGACATGGATGACCCCCCTGCTGTAGAGGGGACACGCAGCCTCCTGGGGCACGGGCCTCCTGTGCTGGGTGCCAGACAGGGACACGGGAGCGTGGGGAGCCTCAGAGGCCGGCCGAAAAGGCACGCGGGTCCCCGCTTACTCTCCCCACTGGCCGGGCCAGCCCTGGCCTGCGTGGAGCCTCTCGGTGGGACTAGAAAGGGACAAAGCCGGGGTGTGGCGGCGCGGTCTGCTCGCTGGCCCAGGCCTCAGGCAGGAAGCGCTCCAAGCGTGAGGACGAGGAGGGGCCAGCTGAGCCCGCGTGCTGGGGGAGAGACGAAGCCGGGGCAGAGGGCGGGCTGCGGGCCCTGGCAGGGAACTTACATTCCGTTCTAATGTAAAGAGTTGTACATTAGGAAGAGACGTGAACAGGTGTGGAACTGCAGAGGCCTTGCTGATGTGGACAAAGAATTGAAAGAGGTGTCGTTTCCGTTCCTGTTCCAACAAATTAGCACCAACTTGACGCCTCAAGCCGGCAGCATCTCATCCAGGGGGTGCGGTGAGAAGCCCAAAGCCGTGTCAGAGCAGCTTCGGGGAGAGCCCCTTCCCTCGCCGCCCGGCACCCTCGTGTCTGGGCTCCTGGCCCCCCCATGCGCCCCCAGAGCCCCTCATGTGGCTCTGCTCTGTTTGTACCCCCTTCTTCACCCCCGCCTCGATTCTACTGCCCCTATCCGGACCCTGGGGGCACTTTGGGTTCACCCAGATATGCCCGGACAATCTCTTCCTCTCAGCATCCTTCATCACAGCTGCAGACTCCCTTCTTCACAGGGGGTCACGCTCAGAATCTGGGGCTGAGCATGTGGACGTCTTGGGGGCCGTTGCTCAGCTGGCCGGGGGGAGCCAGGGTGAGGACAGGAGAGGGGTTTAAAGGTCACTGTCATGGTGCCGAACTGAGACGGTTGGGTGAGGGGCTGGGGTTCCTGTGCTCCTGCTGGCAGAGCCGTGTGGGGGCAGCGCGCCCAGGGCTGGTCCTGACCGGTCCTTCCATGTAGTTCACGAAATCATGACCAAAGTCTTTCAGTCTCTCCAGTGACTGGTGATGAGTAAAAATTTGAAAATTGTCGGTAATTTATAAGGTTTATGACAAGGAAAGAACTCGTAATTATAAACTGGTTATCGCTGGCTATTACACACCGATTTTGTCTGAATCATTAATTAGCAAATAAGTCAACAGCTGCTGATAGCTCATAAACAAGTTATTCTCATTTATTTTTAAAAAGTGCCATGCAGTATAAGGGAAGACCTATGGAGGTGACGATTGAGAAACATTCCTTGCAATTATTTTGGCTTCAGGGTGCGTTTTAAAACTGCTGTTTGGATGCTGTCAACTTTCACTCAAAAAGCTCGCGCAGAGGCTGAACGGCGAGCAGGGAAAGGCTTTAATTTAAATATTGCTGTGGAATGAGCAGTTGCTTCTTTCCGGTGTCCCAGGGATGCTTGGCAGCTCCCTCGCTCCGTGGCTCTGGGTCTCAGCTGTGGTGGCCCCCTTCTGTCCTCCATTCTGCTTGGGCTGGTTCTGCCCTGTGGGTGGCCCACACTCAGTGGCGGGCAGGGACCACTGCATCGTGGCTCGCGGCGGCGAGGCTCGGGGTTTCGGGTCTTTTGCTTCCTTTGGAGAACCGGGCCCCTCAGGGCCTCATGGTGTGGCCTGCCTGGACCGCCTCCAATGGCTTCCGGTACATTTTGGGAGCCTTGGTGGCAGGGAGGGATCCAGGGGGCTGCACATTGGGGCTCACTGAGCCCCCCCAGGTCCATTACAGGCCTCACCTCAGTAAGACGCCTCCAGAGCTTTAAGCACTGGTCTCCAGCGGAAGCCCGCCTGCCGGATTCAGCAAATAAGACCAGCGCATGCGCAGTTCCATTGAATTTTCGACAAACAACACTAATTCTTCGCAGAAGATCGTCTCAGATTGTTCTCGCAACACGTCATCGGAAACAACCGCTGTGGGCCTGCAGGGCGCGGCCAGGCCCCGGGCTCCCGAGCAGCGAGTGGACGAGGGCCGGCCTTCGTCCCCGGCCTGACCCTGGCCCTTCCGGCCTCCGCCCTGGGGATTGCGTGCGGGGCGCGCCCTCGAGCGGGCTTCGGGCTTCGTGACCGTTTGCCGCCAGCCCAGGAGCCGGCGCAGCAGCCGTGTGGCGGAGGCGGCAGGCCCGAGACGGGCGTGCGCTTTGCGTGCTGAGAACGGCCTTGAGCCCTCGGAGCCTCAGTTTCCCCAAATGGTAGCTGGTTCCCACCGTAATGACCGTGGGTGGCCGGAAGGCGGCCCGGCAGGGGAGGGCAAGGGCCGGGGGCTGCAGCGGGGCGCACTCCCTCCGCCGGGGTGCGGGCGCGCAGGACGGCGTGGGGCCGGGGTGGGGCGGGCGCGGGAGACAAGTGCCGGAGCCGCCGCGCCGAGGATCCCGCCCCCGGAGCTCCGCGTCCTCGTGGCGCCCTGAAGGCGCGCTGGGAAGGAGCAGAAGTGAACGAGGCCCTCAGAGCCTTTCCCGAGGGGTCCCTCTGGAACCGGGCTACCTGTGGGGCCTTAAGTGATTTCTTTCACGCCAGCCAGGTCTCTTAATGTTCCCCAAATTGCTTCAGTGCTGACGGACTGGCCTTGGCCTGGCGTGTGGTTCTCTCCAGTCGCCCCGGGGAGGCCGCTGTCCACGCCGGCGCATCTGCTCGCGGACACCGGTCGGGCCGAGTTCACCCCCCACCCCACCCTGGCGGCGCAGGGCTCCTCCCGCCCCTGAGCTGGGGGGCTGGAGGGCGTCCCATAGGACCCCAGGCAGAGACTCCGAGAAAAACGCCAGAATCATCGGGAGCCTAAACGTGCGTCAGCGTTGACATGGGCAAAACATTTGAAAAATAAAAACCAGTTTAAGGGCCTGTTGCAGGCGATGGATTCACCTGATGAAACTCTCCCCGGTGTGGGGTAGGAAGGTGGATCCCAGAAGTGAAACGGCGCTGTCATCCGTAACGAGGATTAATAGAATCTTGAAATGGAATGAGCTGAAATGAGGCCGGCGAGTCGCCGCGGCTTTTCACATTTGCAGCGTCCCTCAGCTAATTATTAATTAGCACACCCGAATAGGATTTAATGTAACATTGTGGTACAGAGTTAAACACCCAAATGGAAAATGCTTCTTGTTAAGATTTCTCATCCTTTCTTAAAATTAAAATGCTAAACTAATTAAAACCAAAGGTACTTTAAAAGCAGCTTGCTTCCAAACAGATTTTTAATATATGCCAAGCCAAGTATGAGCCTCGAGCTATTTTTTGGGGATAGAATCAAAAGTCTATTAAAAACGGAATCTCCAACGGCTGCCCCAGCGGCCTCTCTTTTCTCCCCATATCGCCTGTTTGGCAGGGACACCCTGTGAGGTGGGCTGGGCCGCAGGTCATAGATTTTTTTTTTTTATTTATGCACACAAGAGCTGGGGTGCAGGCCAGAGGTGCAGGGGCGAGAAGACTCCCCAGAGACAGAGTGGGGAGTGGAACAGGCGGATCCACTGAAATGCACTGCTGAGGGGAGCAGCGGGGAGGCAGGAGAGGTCTGCTGGGCCCTGTGGGAAGCTCCCCGGCCGGGGATCGAACTCGTGCTGCAGGGGCTGCGGACAGCTCCACAGTGCTGAGACTGACCCCTTGCGCCACCAGGGAGGCCGGGTCATAGATTTCTTAAGTGCTTATTAGTCAACATTTTCTTAAACGTGTGTTCCGTTTTATCTGTCCATCGCTCTAACGGTCCCGGGACTTCCACCGCCCTCGCGGAGACGTCGTTGTCCCCACCCTGACGGAGAAGGCCCTGTCCAACCTGGCCTCGCGCTCCTCGGCCCCTCCCCCCTGCCGTGGTTGTCCCTCTGCCATCTTCGCCATCTTTTCCTCTTTGCCAGCCTGCCTGGCTTGTCCTGGCCCCCGAGGTTTTGTTTTCCATTCTTTCTTGAACGTCCCTACCTCAGATCATCCCATGGTCTGTCCGGTCCCCCTGCTCTGACCGCCCTGCCTGAGGTGAGGCTGTGCTGTCCCGGGTGAAGCCGGAGCAGGCTGGTGGCCACTCGGTCACTGCCCGTCCCTCTCCACCAGGATGCGGGGCGCCTGGGAGCCGCCCCTTTCCGGCCCGGCTCAGACCTGACCGTCTGGTCCCCCGGCCCCGCTGGGCCTGCAGCTGCCGAGAGGACCAGGGCGCTGGTGCTTCTCCCATAGCTACAGAAGGGACTTGGGGCAGGGGAGGAGAAGCTTCGCTTTTTGAAGAAGTTGCTGGTGTCTCATTGTGAGACCTTGAAGAAATGCAGATAAAAGCGTGTGGGCAGGAAGTGGGAAGCGTCAGCCTCGATATGCCTGGCTAATCTCTGAATCAAAGAGAAAGAAAAAAAGAAACAAAAACGCTGATGCTGACACGAAGGGCCACTAGCAGTTGGCTGCGGGAGGCGACGGTCAGGAAGCTGAGACCTGGGTCCTTTTGTTTGTTTGTTTTGATGATCTGAGTCACCGTTTCTGAGGCCGAGCGACTTTCTTTCTAGGTTTGCAAGTGTTGAAGAAAAGTTTGTCCAGTGTTTTGGGGGAGCCAGTTTTCCTCCTCCTTATTCCTCAAAGCTAATACTCAAATTCGCTCACATGGCGAATAAGTGGGTCATTTCCACTGTGCCAAGATGGCTCCGTCTTGCCCTTCCTCCTCTCTTCTCTTGTGTCATGGTATGGAAGCTTCCAGAAAAACGAGACAGTCGAGGTGAGCGGAATGGCCATCTGGTGGGAGGAGAGTTGCCCCCAGTCTAGTTTTTTTCTTTTTGTTTAAAAGATTTATTTATTGATGCATACAAGAGCTGGGATGCAGGCCAGAGGGGAGGGGAGGGGAGAGGACTCCCCAGAGACAGAGTGGGGAGCAGAACAGGCAGATATGAAGCCTGTGCACCGCTGTGTACCGAAGTACACTGCTGAGGGGACAGCGGGGAGGCAGGAGAGGTCTGCTGCGCCGTGTGGGAGGCTCCCTGGACGGGGATCGCACTGAGGCCACAGCGGTGATGGCTGAGACTGACCCCTGCGCCCCCAGGGAGGCCCCTCTCCCAGTCTAGTCTCAGCAGGTGGATGGAATCGTGGCCGGGGGCCCGTCCCGACATCCTGTCCCAACACTTTGCCCCGTCTCTCACGGCCGGCCCCGCCCAGGCGCAGAGCGCACGAGGCCCTCCACGGCTGAGGGCAGAGGGTCCGAGCCGGGGCGTCCCTCGCGCAGAGATGGCGGTGGGAGAGGTGAAAACGCTCATCAAAGTGGCTGTGAACCCGGAGACCCCCGGGCGGGGGCTGCGCAGAGTCGGACCAGGTGGGAAGCGCCGGGAGGCGCAGGGCAGGGGTGGGGCGGAGAGGGCCAGGCCGAGCGCTCCCTCCTGTCCCGCCCCCAGCCACGCCCCAGACGGGACTGAGACGCGCACAGCTCCGCCTGGGAAGGGCCCTCCCAAGAGAGGAGCCCTCCGTGAGCGGACCCTCTGCCCCTGCCGGCCACTTCCCCCATGCCCCAGCAGGTGACCCTCCTCACCAACGCGCCCTGGCATAGCAGGCCAGCTCCCCTCCACGGCCGCCTCCCCACCCCCGCAGGTCTCTGCTGGGCAGCTGGTGTCTACGCGGGCGTCCTTTGCTGTCCTTTTATAATAAACCTGCCCCTTTGCATACAACGAAACGTCTCTGCCTTGTGGGGAATCCCTCTGCGTGCCGCTGAAAGGGGAACCGGGTTCTCAGAGGGAACCCACGGCCCGGATCTCTGCACCCCACACCGACCTCAGCCCTGGCTAGTCACTGCCTGCATTTCCTGGAGGGCCAGGAGCCCGGGTGGCCTTCGGGTGACCAGTCAGCGTGCCCTAAGCCAGGGCCCCCGCTGCCCGAGGGGCCACCCTTTGGGGGTCTTGTCTCCCCTCCGGGAGGCGCCGGGCTGTTTGATTTCCTCTCTTCCCCTGCAGGACGCGCCAGTATGGCCCTGCGGGTTGCGCGCCCACAGCGCTGCTCTCTGGGAAACCCTTCTCTGAGGGGATGGGCGCTCATTCGGGGTGGGGTCCGTGACAAGCCCCCTTCTGTCTCACTTGCTGACCCAGGGACCCACTTGCTGGTGCCCTGGGGACGCTCCTCTGCAGAAGTTCTGTCTTAGGAACTTTGGGGAAACGGCCCCTTTTCCTCTTCAGGATGGCCTGAGCCTTCTCTGTCCCGCCCCACTGCCGTCCCGCCGCGGACTCAGCAGGAGGCAGAACCAGCCAGGGGCGCGTGGTGGACACGGGCCTGCGGGCAGCGGCTCAGTGTCCACCTGCCAACCACGGTGTACTCGGAGCAGCGGAAGAAAACACGCTGCCCGGTCCCCGCTGGCCGCTGCTCGAGGTGGGCGGCGGTGGCCCCGTTTCACGGCCTGAGGGCACATTGGACAGATGAACCAAAGCGCCCTCGCCCTCCTGAATCCCACGTTCCGAGCTGTGTGTGCCGCCGTGTGTGCGGCCCCCGCGCCCCAGCAGACCTGGGGCGGTACCGGCCTGGACAGACGCGCTCAGCCGCGGGGCGGAGTTTCTGAAACTGAAAAAAACAGCTTTGGACTCGACGACAGAGAGCGACTGCCCCGTTCTCACACACTAAAACGTTTGCCAAGGAGATGCCCCGAAATGTGGACCAGAGCAGACCCCCACTGAGCAGCGGCGGGGCCTGCCCCCAGGAAGCGGGGGCAAGGGGGCGCAGCCAGCGGAGACGGGCGAGAGTGGGGTCGGCCCCTCCCCAACCCCCAGAGCCCCTGGGGACGCGGCTGGGGCCCCCTCAAGCCCGGAGAGCCACGCAGCGACGCGTCTGCCCTAGGTCAGTGTGTGGCACCGCCCGGCCCGGCCCAGGCGACAGCCCCTGGCCAGCCGCGCTGATTTCGACAGGGCGTGTGTGCTCCCGGGCTGCCCCTCAGCCTGAGGCTGGTGGCCCGCCGCACCCTGCACCCTGAGCCCTGCGCCCTACATCCAGCACGCTGCACCGTGACGCTGAACCCGAACTGCACCCAGCACACCGCGCCTTGGCGCGTCTCCCTCCGCGCGGCCCACAGGCCTCTGCTCCCTGCTCCTTTCCGCTCCCGGGAGCTGAGCCTTTGCCCTTGGCGCCCACTGACTTAGTCTCCACGCCGCGGGCATTTTTGTGTGGCAACTTTGGGACCCTCACAAGCAAGTCTGCAGACCCCAGTGTTCGGCCCGTCAGTGTTCCGGTCCGCGCGGAGAAGGGCGTCTCCCGCCGCGCTCAGGCTGCTGGAGCCTGGAAGGGAACCTGGCGGGCGTGGCCGCCTGACTGGTTTCGGACAGAGCCGTGCGGTGCCCCCCGCCCCCGGGTGGCGCGCCTGGGCCTGCGCTCTGCCCGGGCCGCTGTCCGGGGCGCCGGCCAGCGCTGCGCGCCTGGGCGCGGGCGGCTTGGCTTCCGGGGCCGTGCGTGGCGGTTGAGATGGCGACACGGTGATCACGGACAGGAGCTGCTGTTTCTGCTTTCCTGCGGGGGCTCCTTCCTGGCCCCGCTCGGCGGGGCGACGCTGACCACACTCCGCAGATAACCATCTCCAGCCCGCCCCGCTGAACTCGGAGACAGGCCTCTGCGCAGCTGGGGCTGTGTGGTCTCGGCTGAGCAACTGCTCCCCTACGGCCCCGCCTTTTAAGCAGGGTGCCCGCGTCACCCTCCCAGCCACGGCCATGGCCGGGGCCCCTCCGCTCCTTTGTGCTGGCGGGGTGGAGGGGGGAGCCTCTGCCCGGAGTCCCCTCGCCTGCTGGGGCCGCTCCGCGGCCTCTTTCTTCCGCCATCGGGCACTTTCTCCCTTTAAAGGGGCAGCCAACAGGACAGGACCAGAGGAGCGTTTTCAACTAAGTGATGAGGGGTTCAGGAGGGGAGGAAGGGGGTGGGGAGGGGGTCTTAGCCCTGGGGAATTTCATCTGTCGTTGACACTGGATTCTCCAGCCCTCCCCCCCCATGTGATTTTGCCCGTGAAGGTGGTGGAAAGCCCCTCAGGGAGTCTGGCCTGGTCGCCATAAAAATGCGCTGTGATGCGGTGTTGTGTGGTATTGTATTAGAGCAGTTTATTCCCCTTCCACTGCCAGCAGCGCTGAAGATGGCGATGGGCACAGCTGAGCCGAGGGTTCCTGCAGCCTGCAAGTCTGTCTTGGAAGCGCAGTTGCCCTTGACCCTGGACTAGCACTCTGCTCCTGGGGACTCATGGGGCCCCCACCTGAACCCTGGGGCGCGTCCGTCCTGCCCCTTTACACAGCTGAGCACAGCTGAGGCGCGAGAGGTTGTGTGACTGTCCAGGTCACGCAGCTTGTGCTGGGGGAGCGGGGCCCGCTCTGCACCCCGAGCCGACAGCCATGGCCGCGAGGTGCTCCGAGCATCACCCCGGGCTCCCAGGTCCCCCGCAGGTCGCAGGCCGTGACCGGGCCACTGGCCGCCCCACAGGTCCTGTTCCCCAGCAGGTCCAGCTCAGCTGCAGGCCTGAGTTAGGCAGAGGGTGTCAGACCAGCTAGCCGAGCACCGAGCAGCAGCTCTGGGGGTTTGGAGCCTTTCCTGAGAGGGAACGCTCGGGTGGCCCTTGGGACGGCGAGTGGGTCACGGATCACCTGGTGGCCGCCAAGCAGCCAGGGGTCAAGGCGCACAGAGCCCCTGGCAGGCCGGAGGGCTGGGTCTGCGGGGGAGGGCCGGCCGCCCACTGGCCCCGGCAGCCGGGAAGGGCCTCAGCATGGCCCCTCGCTCGGGGCCCAGGTGCCTCCTTCCTCATTTCTGAGGTGAAAGTTGCTGAAACAACTGGGGTTCCACAGGGACGGCCCCCAGGGGGGCGGGGACCCCTTCCCTCCCAGCCTGTGCTTTCCCTAACAGAGAGAAGCCCCTCAGGGTGCCGCCGAGTCTCGCAAACACGTCAGGGGGACCAGGCCTGGCCCGAGCTGGGGCGCAGCTGGGCCGACTTCTCGCCCTCCAGGCAGGGACTGCCCCACGGGGCTCGGCTTGGCTTTTCCTGCCCCTACTGCACCCCCGTCCAGGGGCCCCTCACTACCTGAAAGTAGGGTGCTCCTATGTAGCTTGATCCTGTGGGTGATTTTGGGGGCCTGGGAACGCTGCTGCCTTGATTTATAGGAGAAACTTGGCGCATTCCCAGAGCAGGAAAACCCCTTCCGAGTCATCCCCAGTAGGGACCCTCTGCTTTTGGACCGCGGGGGACCCCGTCCCACAAATGTCAGTCCTGCCCCGGGGGGTGTCCTGGCGTTCTTCACCCTGTAAAACATCACACTGGAAAGGTCGCGAGAGCCGTCTTCTCTCTGCAAGCCGAGGGCGGGGCGTGTGCTGCCAGGGACCCGGACAGAGGGGCGCCTGCGCCTCTGGGCTGCCCTTCCCCACGCGCCCCGTCTGCACAGGGGCGGGGCCCCCGTGTGTGGCGCTCGCTGCGGAGACGCGTGTCCGGCCGCGCCCACGCCAGGCCCCCGGCGGCCCTGTCCGACACCCGGGAGGCGCTGCCGCTCCCGGTCCGCCCCGCCTGGCCCCCGCTGCTAGGGACCCATCTCCGCTGCCCCCTCTCCCTCCCCTGCACCTAAGCACGCTCACTTCTTTCAGACCAGGGGCGCGGGCCGTGCGGAGCGCCACAGCTGGGTGTCCCGGGGCCGGGTCGGGCTGTCTGCCGGACGCCGGTGCGGTGCCCAGCGGCGCGTGTCCCCGCGCTGCCTGGCTCCCCCCGGCGCTGGACGGACTGGAGGAGGAGCCTCCAGGCCGATGTCCGGCAGGCGAGGACCCGCAGCGGTGGCGGCACAGCCGGAGGTCAAGTGACAGAACGGGGACTCTCCTAAGCCCAGGGCTGGGGTGGCGCTTTCAGGGGTGTGGCAGGGCCCGGGAGCAAAGGCAGGGCCCGGGGCTGCGCTGAGTTGCTGGCGAGCTGGGGCGTCGGCGGCACGAGGACTCGCACGCAGACCAGTCGGGCTTTCGGCGTCCCGGGGAGCCCCGCCCCTCGGCGGCCCTGGCTCAGTCTCACTGGGGGGAAGCGGGATTCAGCCCTGGAGGCCCGGCCGGGAGGGGCGGCGCCTTCCCCCGAGGCTCCCGCTCCCGGGAAGGAGTTGAGGACTGAAGAAGCAGCTGCTCTGGCCGGCTCTGTCTGGCCCCAGAGAAAGTCCCTGAGGGTGCGGAGGTGGGGGAGGCGCCCCGGCGGGGTGCTCCAGCTGCCCCAGCGCCCTCTCGCTCAGCGCCTCTGCTCGGGCTGTGTCCCCCCAGACATCTGTTTCTGTGGACGGAGCCCCCGGAGCGCGATGCGCTTGGCTCAGGCAGAGCAGGAAGGCAGAGGGGAACCCAGAGCGGGCGGGGGTGAGGCACGAGGTCTGCAGCGTCAGGCGGTTCGTCCCCTCGGGTGTTGGGGGCTGATCCTGAGTCTTGAGCCCCCGCCCCCATGCAAACTGGGCACTCCAGGGAAAGGAGAGCAGAGTCCATACAGTCAGGACCCAGGGCAAATCCCAGCGGCTCATTGTTCTTTTCTGGAATTTGTGCCATGAACAGAGAGACAGCTTTTAGCCTTAAAAAGCGATCACCAGGATGCTAGCACTTTCTGTCGACGCTTTTATCCCTTCGGCTCAACTAAACTGGACTTGGGAAAGACCCAGCGCCCCCAAGAGGAAGCACAGGTCTCTGGGAGGGAGCCCAGGGGCCCCGGGACCAGCTCACTCCCTGCGGGGTCACGGCGGAGTCTGGCCCTGCCCTCAGTCTCTCCCAGCTGCCGCCCAGGGTGCTGGCCGCGTCCCTGAGCTCCCAGCTGGCCAGGAGCCTGGGCTCTGAGGTGCTGACCGCCAGGGCCACTTCCGTCTCATCCTGGCCGGGCGCTGGCGCCTCCGGTGGGGCGGGGGCTTGGCCAGGTGGGCTGCCCCAGCGGGGGTGTTTGCTTGGCAGGGCCGTCCCCGTGCCGCCTTCTGGGACGCGTCCCGGTCAGCTGTGGCCTTCGATCTCGGCCAGCGTGGGGCCGGGAGGGCGGTGGGAACAGCGTCGGTGACACACCTGTTTCCCTCCAGCTGTTTGCCGCCCAGCCGGGCTGCCGGGAGCAGCTGCGAAAGGTTCTCGCCACCCGCCCACGCCCCTCGGTTGCTGGCACCGCCTTGGGCAGATCTGCTTTATTTTATTTATTTTTGTGTAAAATGGGACATCAGAATTCTTTCTCCCTGGGAATAAGCCAACCTGGCCCAGGGTGGACTGCAGAAATGTTCCATCTCCCTTCTGCGCCCAGAATTATTTTTGTTTTCTTCACTACACTACCTAGATACGGTGGCAGCAAGGAAATCGGTTGATTTGCAAAACCAAAACTCCTTTCCTGTTTATCACTGCTGAAAAAAAAAATCCCACCCTCGCCGATCGCGGTGCCAGCGGATCTCCGGGGGCGGCTCGAAGCCTCGTCATTCGTGCCGCTCAGAGGTCCCCAGGCGGAGGCAGCCGCTGCGAGATGAGCGATGGCCGTGCTGATGCGGCCTGAGGCCCACGGCAGGCCCAGGAGGGCCCGGGAAGGGGAGCGCGGCGTGTGGACACCGGCCACTGGTCGCTTCGCGTGAGGGGTCCGGCGGGGGTCTT
>PVIJ01014485.1:0-40492 GCA_004024925.1 Scalopus aquaticus | reverse complement strand
GTTCCATTGGTCTTTCTGTCTGTTTTTGTTCCAGTACCATGCTGTTTTAATTATTATGGCTCTGTAGTACAGTTTGAAATCAGGGAGTGAAATTCCTCCGTTTTCTTTCTTTTTAGTTAGTAGGGCTTTAGCTATGCGAGGTTTTTTGTGGTTCCATATGAATTTCATCAGTAGTCGATCTATTTCTTTGAAGAATGTCATTGAGATTTTTATTGGGATAGCATTGAATCTGTAAATTGCTTTTGGTACGATTGCCATTTTGATAATGTTAATCCTTCCAATCCATGAAAAAGGGATGCCTTTCCATCTTGTGTCTTCTTCTATTTCTTTCAACAGAGTTTTGTAGTTTTCTTTGTATAAGTCCTTTATGTCTTTTGTTAGATTTATTCCCAGATATTTGATTTTTTTGGTTTTGATTTTGAAGGGGATGGATTTCTTGATTTCTTCTTCTTCAGATTGGGTGTTTGCATCGAGGAATGCTACTGACTTTTGTGCGTTGATTTTGTACCCTGCTACTTTACTGAACTGGTCTATTATTTTGAGTAGTTTTTCCATGGAGTTTTTAGGGTTTTGTATATATATTATCATATCATCTGCAAATAGAGACAGTTTAATTTCTTCCTTTCCTATTTGGATCCCTTGAATGTCTTTCTCTTCTCTAATTGCTCTGGCTAGGACTTTCAGTATTATATTGAAAAGTAATGGTGAGAGTGGACATCCTTGCCTTGTGCCTGATCTTAGGGGAAAGGCCTTCAGCTTCTCACTGTTGAGTATAATATTGGCCGTGGGTTTGTCGTATATGGCTTTTATTATGTTGAGGTATGTTCCTTCTATCCCAAGGATTTCAAGGGCTTTTATCATACATGGGTGTTGTACTTTGTCAAATGCTTTCTCAGCATCTATTGATATGATCATATGGTCTTTATTTTTCTTTTTGTTGATGTGTTGGATTACATTGATTGATTTTCGGATGTTGAACCATCCTTGTGTCCCTGGATTAAATCCCACTTGGTCGTGGTGTATTATCTTATGGATGCATTGTTGGATCCTATTGGCCAAGATTTTATTAAATATTTTTGCATCAGTATTCATTAGGGATATTGGTCTGTAGTTTTCTTTTTTTGTGTTGTCTTTGTCTGGTTTTGGTATTAGAGTAACGTTTGCTTCATAGAATGTGTTTGGTAGTACTCCTTCCCTCTCGATTATTTGAAAGAGTTTGTGTAATATAAGGAGTCTTGTTACTATTTTTTATTTAAAATCTATTTTGTCTGATGTAGGTCTTGCTGACAAGAGAGTAGGGTTATCTCTTTTGATTTCCATTTGCATGGAATATATATTTCCCTCCCCTTGCTTTGAGCCTATGTGTGTCCTTCAAGCTGATATAATCTCTTGTGAGCAGCAGATATGTCACCTTATTTCTTTTTTAATGCCCTTGATCCGCTCTGTGCCTTTCAGTTAGAGAAGTTAATCCATTTATTTTAAAGTAATTATTCAGAGGTAATGTCTTAATTTGTTTTCTCTCTGCTTTTTAGTTCCCGTGAACCCCTTTCCTCTGCTCTCCTTTCTTCTCCCCTCTCTTCTACTCCCCTCCCCTCTCCACTTCTTTCTCTCCCTCCCCACCCCCATCCCCATCTTCCTGTCTTCTTTTGTGAACTTATGATTTTCCATAGTGGTATGCTTTGATGTAGATACAGTAGTATAATTTAAAGTGCAACAACTTCACTTACATAGAAAAACTACCGTTTACTCCTCCTTCCGCATTTTATATTTCTGTCATCACAAATTTTCTTAGTTTGCCTAAAACTATTTTATGATAAAAAGTTAGTTTAGTGGGAAATGCTTACAACTTTGTATAGGAAGTAAACCCTGAATTTGCTGTCAACCTTAGATTTACTTTATATTTAAGATGAGGCAGAATGGCACAATATTTTAATAAAAACATTGAAAAGGTTATGACTAAGGCTTGTTCCCTTTCAAGTTATAATGATTTTTCAACTTTTCTTTGGGGATAAGATGGGGAACATTAGTTCAAATAATAGGATACTTGTGAAAATGGCTAATTAATTACTATACTTTTTTTTAAGATTTATTTATTTATACATACAAGCTGGGGTACAGGCCAGAGGCATGGGGCAGCAAGAGGGTTCACCAGAGACAGAGTGGGGAGCAGAACAGGCAGATCAGAAATACACTGCTGAGGGGAGCAGCAGGTGAGGCAGGAGAGGTCTGCCGGGCCATGTGGGAACTCGCGTCATGTGCTGCCTACAGCTTCACAGCGCAGTGCCCAATGCTGCGCCACCAGGGAGGCCCTAATTACTATACTTCTTGATGGGGATTGCATGATAACCACAAGAATAAAAAATCAAGTATTATAACTATGCTGGCAGTTCCATTTAATAAATTGCTTACCTTAACATTTCCTGACATAAACAATATGTCAAGGTTTTTTATGGGTCAATTTTAGCATAATCTACATACAGTTATTTCTCAATTCCAAAAGTTTTTGGTGCAGTGCAAGGGATGGTTGCAAATAAAGTGTTTTTTCTCCAATTCTGCTTCTTTTTATGTTAGATTTCAGTTAGCCCCTCTGCCCTAGAGTATTGTATATCCAACATGGTTACTCTTTTGTAATAATCTCTTCAAAAGATAGTTAAAATTGTTTCATATTGTTATTTAGAAAAATCAACCATACAATACCTGAAGGAGGTAAACACAAATAATGTAAACCAATGTTACCTCAGTGAGACAAAATAAAATTAAAACATTTGAATCAACCTTAATTTTATTGATAAAAAATCAAATGATAAAGTTTCAGGACCTACGTAAAGGCTGAAATAAATACCTCCTTAGAACTGTGCTTAATACACTGTGAAGCTATCCAGAGCCACTGCAGCATGAGTTCGATCCCCGGCCAGGGAGCTTCCCACCTGGTGCAGCAGACCTCTCCTGCTTCACCCGCTGCTCCCCTCAGCAGTGTATTTCAGTCAATCTGCCTGTTCTGCTCCCCACTCTGTCTCTGGTGAATTCTCTTACCATCCCACACCTCTGGCCTACACCCCAGTTCTTGTATACATAAATAAATCTTAAAAACAAAACAAAACTGTGCTGTAATAAAGCTGCAGTTGTTCGAGTAACAGGTCACTTTTGCTGATTTGTAGCAACCCCAGAGTAACACAAAACAGTTGTCTAGGGTAGAACTACTGACAACTATTATTGAAACTTGTTTTAACCATATAACATTGAATGAGGAATGATGAGTTCAGAAGTAGAGCGAAAGAAAGAAACCAGAAAGAGATTTACAGTTCCTTACGCTCACAGCTCCCTGGGATAAATGGCACCCTGCACAGCTCACTCAGGGCACACCAGTGTCAGGCCCAAGGCAGAGGGGAAGAGACCAGCAGTGGGCAAATGCTTTTATGTTGGTTTCTGCAGCAATAAATGGGGTGGGACAGAGTAAGGAGGTTTAAGATTAGCCAGTTTGAATAATTTCGTCAGGTTTAGGAACATAGGGCTTATCATTGGTGGTCAGGTCCCTGATCCTGGGGAATGTGAGTGAGTGTGCAGTGGCCTGGAGTGTGAGAGCCCTATTAGGGAGAACTGGAGTGTGGACTTAATTGGTTACTCAAGAAAGGAAATCGACTAACCTCTAGCCTGGGTCTCAAAATTGGGTCAAGACAGCATTTATAGAAACTATTGCAACACTGTAATAGGACATCTTCCACGTATGCAGCTATGTGAATGAAATTACAAAAAGTATATTTAATGTAATCAGATACATCCATGCGGTTGTTAGCAATAAGCTTTGTTAATTGTACTAATCTGATTCTCTAAGGCTTGGAAGTTTTAGTATGCTGTGGAACAGATTAGTATACTTTATTTTTTCCCTTTTGTTCTTTTGCCAATTTTGAGTGGGTCAAATTAATTTGTAATCCTATATTTGATCTTTCAGAATGCATAATGAACTTAAATGACATGCATATTTTCTTCAGAAATATTTATCAGGATTAGAAAGGAATGGAGGGGTAAAAGTAGCAGTACTTACAATGATATTTCAAAGGACTGTGAAAGTGGAGTTAACTCAGAGATAGTTTGCCATGGAAACTTCTGGAAAGTGGACAAGATTAGGTGCATTCAGGGAGGTATGGCCGAAGACTCAGAAAAGTAGACAGTCACAGTTTCAAGTGGCAATCAGAGCATCAATCTTAGATAAAGTGTTTAGTTTAGGAGAGGTTTACAGACTTGAAATTGTCAAATAATAGCAGCCATTCAAAATATCTTAAAAGTAGCATAAGAATATCCTGGTGACTCTCTTCAAAGCTGGCTGAGCACTTACTTTATTTTATTCTCTGAGCCCAGATATCAGTTGTCATTACTCTGCTGATAAGGAACTTGGTAATTCTAGAGTCCTCTTCTTGATCCCTAGGCATTTTATTCCCTCCTTCTTTATACTTACCCTAAGCTTATGCATCTATTTAGTTCTGACTTAAATCCCACCTCCTCTTAAATTCTATAGTATAATAAGTACTTATGGACGTAACAGCCATATGTAATTTACTTTCCTAGCAAACAATTTCTATCTCTGATATTGGAACCTTAGGGTGTTGGGTTTCCCATTAATCCCATAGTCACTACTGTTTTTATTCTCGAGGCTCCTTTGCTTATTAGAGGTCTCATTAAGAAGCAGCAACATCTGTAATTAAATAGGAATGGGTTTCAGAAGTGAAATATCACTAATCTCTGGCTTTTCCTTCTATGTTCTCTTATACATCATCAATACCTATTTATGTAATTGTAAAGCACCTTACAAGAACTAAGGATCTTTGCTACTTGTTTTATAAATTATTAATATTTTATTCCATCAATTTTGTATCCTTCAGTAGAAGCAATTTTGGACAAAAATTATACTTAAACACTTCTGCCCATTTTTTGACTGGATTATTGGCTTTGTTTTTGTTGAGTTGTGTGAGTTCCTTGTAAATTTTTGTTATCAGACCTTTATTGGTTGTATTGTGTGTGAAGATCTTTTCCCAGTTGGTAGGGTGTCTGTTAGGTTTGGTTAATGTCTCTTTTGCTGTACAGAAGCTTTTTATTTTGATGTAATCCCGTTTGTTTTGCTTGTCCTTCACTTCCTTTGCTTTGGGGGATGTGTCTTTAAAGATTTTTCTGAGATGTATGTTGTGTAGAGTTTTGCCTATATTTTCTTCTATAAATTTTATGGTTTCAGGTCTTACGTCCAGGTCTTTTATCCATTTTGAGTTGGCTTTTGTGCAGGGTGTGAGGTAGTTGTCTAGCTTCATTTTTTTGCACAAAGCTGTCCAGTTTTCCCAGCACCATTTATTGAATAGACTGTCCTTGTTCCACTGCATTTTCTTTGCTCCTTTGTCAAAGATTAGTTGTTCATAGATACGTGGCTTTAATTCTGGGTATTCTATTCAGTTCCATTGGTCTTTGTGTCTGTTTTGTTCCAATACTATGCTGTTTTAATTATTACGGCTTTGTAAAAGACACTTCTCCAAAGAAGAAAAGCAAATGGCCAACAGGTACATGAAAAAATGTTCAACATCACTTATAATCAAGGAAATGAAAATCAAAACCACAATGAGATACCACCTCACACCTGTGAGGATGGCACACATTAAAAATATAGGCAACAACAAATGCTGGAAAGGATGTGGAGAAAAAGGAACTCTTCTACACTGCTGGTGGGAATGCAAACTGGTCCAACCACTATGGAAAGCTGTATGGTGGTTCCTCAAACTGCTAAAAATGAAACTTCCATACGACCCAGCAATACCACTTTTGGGAATCTACCCAAAGGACACAAAAACACTAATCCAAAAGGATACATGCACCCGTATGTTCATTGCGGCACTGTTCACAATAGCAAAGGTAAGGAAGCAACCCAGATGTCCAAAAATAGATGATTGGATCAAGAAGATGTGGTACATATACACAATGGAATACTAGTCAACATTCAAAGAAGATAAACATGGAATTTACAGCGACATGGATGGAATTAGAGGGGATCATACTCAGTGAAATAAGCCAGAAAGAAAGAGAAAAATATCGAATGGTTTCACTTATAACAGGACTATAAGGACACCAAATAGGAGAGAGACACTCAGCGGGTGGAGGGGGTGGGAGGAGGGGAGGCTAAGGGTACAAAATGGAGTAGAAGAGAACACCAGGGATCACAGAGATGGATCATGGGTGAATTGGTGGTGGGTTACCCAAGGAGAATACAAAATGTAAAAGACATAAATAACAATAAAAATTAAAAAAAAAGAAAAACCAAAAAACCCAAACAAAACAAAACAAAAATAAATATATAAATAAATAACAATTAAAATTTTTTTAAAATTATACTTAAACAGTTGATTCTACCTTTTATATTTGTGCTTTATAATTTTTTTGAACGGATAAAAAATGTAGATGGGACAGAAATCCAAATATATTAAATGGATAGGCACAACTAGGGTATTTAAATTGCATAAGAAATTTATGTTTTCTTCCTAAAATTAAAGTCAAAAACTTTTCAGAATAGCATATTACCATTTATTATTAGTAGTATTAGTACTAATTATACTTAAGTAATTGCTTTTCTCTCAGATGTTTGTTTAAATCTGATATAAGGACTAACATAATATTTTGTGAAGTTGATAATGTAAAAAAAAAATAAGAAAATTAGTTTATTCCTGTGCCAAGTACTATAAAATCTATTTTTCAAAAACTGTAAAGGCTTTCCCCCAGGTTATTAGATAAATTAATGCCCACCAGAGGATGCTGAAGCTACATGAGGAAAAGCAAAGGTTGGCCTCAATTATATCATACCTGACTAATTCAAATCAGGGAAACTAGTATTTTAGTCCTTATCCTAGCAAGTGATGTATATCTACCTTTTGGCCTATGACCTACTCACCTTTTGGAAGGAAGTTTATAGCGAAAAGAATCTAGGAAAATGCAAAGGAAACTTAGGAAATAAAACTGGAAGACTACCTTAGGGAAAGTCAACATACTGGTGACATCTTAATGTTCTACATTTTCTACAGCCAAAACCAAAATTCCTCAGCACTGTATAAAAAGAATGCCCTTAAAGGGCCTCCCTGGTGGCGCAGCGGTTAAGCGCTGCGCTGTGGAGCTGTCGGCACCGGCGACGTGAGTTCGAAGCCCGGCCAGGGAGAATCCCACATGGTGCGGCAGACCTCTCCTGCCTCGCCCGCTGCTCCCCTCAGCAGTGTGTTTCTGATCTGCCTGTTCTGCTCCCCATTCTGTCTCTGGTGAACCCTCTCGCCACCCCACGCGTCTGGCCTGTACCCCAGCTTGTATGTATAAAATAAAAAATAAATCTTAAAAAAAAAAAAAAAGAATGCCCTTAAAGATTGAATCAGTGGTTAAAAAATAGGCAGTATTCCTACCTAAGTGATTATTCAGATCTTTTTGTGGTGATAGTATGAAAATACATATTCTCTTAAGATATCTTTTATAACTTCTACCTAATTATAGGGTGATATAAGGTTTTGCAAGGGCTTGTACAAAATGGAAGGCTTTTATAGTCAGAAAGAGCTTGGGTCAAGTTATTAGCCAAAGAAAAAAAGATTATTTGTGCCAAAGTCACCCTCCCTCAGGGAATGGTATGTGTTTTCCTTATCAAGCAGATTACCTCACTAGTGTGGACCAGGAAACTCCAGATTGATTGATCTAGATTTCCACTTTGGGAGAGGCTGAAACTTCAATTAGATTACATATTAAGTCTGGGAGAAGAGCAGGCATGAAAACCTCCATTTTAGTTTCCTTTTCCTATTTTTCAATAATATATTCCACCTTTCTTTATCCATTCATCCATCTATTCATGGATATTTAGGTTTTCCACACATTTTAGATATTGTGAATGTTAATGAACATTAGAATGTTAATATACAAGTTCAAGATCCATTTTCAGTTCTTTTGGATAAATACCCAGAAGTGAGATTGCTGGATCATATTAGTAATTTATTTATAAGTTTTGGAGGAATCTCCATACTATTTTCCACACCAGCTGCACCATTTTGCATTCCCAGCAACAGTATACAGGGTTTCAACTTCTCCATATCCTTACCAACACTTATTGTCTTTCGTTTTGTTTTGATGATAGCAGTCCTGAAATGTGTGAAAAAGTCTCACTGTGGTTTTGACTTGCAGTCTCCTCATGGTTAATGATGTTGAACCTCTGTGGGCCATTAATATGTCTTCTTTGGCAAAAAGTCTATTCAAATCTTTAGCCCATTTTTAATTGGGCTATCAAATTGTTTTTTGGGTTTTTTATGTTTTTGTTTCTGTTTTTTTTTTTTTTTTTTTTTTTTTTTTTTTTTTTTTTTTTTTTTTTTTTTTTTTTTTTTTTTTGCCTTTGGGGTGTAGCTTATATATTTTGGAAATTAGCCCTTTAAATCTGCAAATATTTTTTCTGGTTCTATATGTTGCCTTTTCACTCTGTTGGCAGTGTCCTTTATAGTTCAGAAGTTTCTTAGTTGTCTATTTTTGCGTTTCTTGCCTATGCTTTGATGTCAGATTCATGACCTATTCCTAGACAAATGTCATGACACTTTTCTCCTATTTTCATTTAAGAGTTTAACATTTTCAGAAGACAAGTGATTTCTTATACATTGATCTTATATTCTACAAACTTGTTAAACGCAATTGTTTTATTAGTTTATTTAAAATTCCATAGGACTTTCTACATAGATGATCACGTTCTCTATGTGTCTTAGTTCATTTGAGCTATTGTAACAAAATACCATTAGCTGGGTGGCTTATAAACATCAGAAATTTATTTGTACAGTTGTAGAGGCTGGAAATCTGAGATCAGGACAGCCACACAATCAGATCTTAAGTGTGGTGAGTGTCTTCTTGTGGTCTCTTCAGGTGGTTGAAAGGGCTTGGGAGTTATGTGGGGGTTCTTTATATTTTAATATATAAAAGCATTAATACTATTTATGAGAGCTCTACCCTATGACCTCCTGTACCATCACATTGAGCAATAGGATTTCAGCATGTGCTTATTATAGCCAAGATATGGAAACAACCTAAATGCCCCAAAAAGTAGATGAATGGATCTAGAATAGTGATATATAATATATATATACTACACACACACACACACACACACACACACACACACACACACACACAGACACACACACTCCATACTTGCTGATTCATTTTAATGTATATATGCTCATTTAGGTGGTTTTTTTTCATTTATGCATACAAGAACTGGGTGTAGGCCAGAGTTGGCGGGGGGTGAGAGGATTCACCAGAGACAGAGTGGGGAGCAGAACAGGCAGACCTACTGAAATACACTGCTGAGGGGAGCAGTGAGTGAGACAGGAGAAGTCTGCTGCACTATGTGGGTTAGCTCATGCTGGGGATGGAACTCATGCTACAGTGGCTGGCGATAGCACTGAGACTAACCCCTGCGCTACCAGGGAGGCTTTACATGTTCATTTAGGTTTTCTATTACTTCTTGTCACTTTTTAAAGTCACTTTTTAGGTGTATATATAATTTAGAATAAATTTTAAAACGTGTTAGCATACATTTATTGAAAATATTTTTATTATTTTAATCTGTGTGTATATGTGTGTGTGTTTGTGTGTGTATATATATTTATACATATAATGGAATACTACTCAGCCTTTAAAAAGACAAACTCCTGAGACTGGTGGCAACATGGATGGAGCTGAAGGGAATTATGCTAAGTAAAATTCGTCAGTAGGAGAAAGACAAATATCAGATAGTGTCATGTATGTGTGGGACATAGAAAAGCAAAACAAAGTGTCAGATCAAGCCAAACTAAAAAACTAATCCTTGAAAGCCGACTATGGAATGGGTACAATCAGACGGGGTAGGGAAAGGAGCAGGACAAGAACAAAGAGGAGAGGGAGCACAAGGGTTTATAGTGGTGGATTATGGGTTCTTTGGTAGTGCATGTACTATGGCAATTATACCTGAACGAGGGAATATGAAGGAGGGAATACACTTCTCCTACACTTTTAACAACAACGTAAACCAATATATACTCAATAAAAAATATGTTTTGAATAAATTAAAATTTTTTCAACATTTGAATTTTAGGGACATAAAAACATTCAGAACTTAACACTGAGGATATAAATACTTATTTCTTTATTTTGAATCTAAATGCTTTTTATTTCTTTTTCATTCCTGGTTACACTAGCTAGACCCTTCAATACAGTGTTGTATATATGTGAGAGTAAAACCTTGGTATTGTTCTTGATTTTAAGAGAAAACCAATCAGTCTTTCATCATTGTCTGATTTTATTTTATTTTTTATTACTATTACTATTTTTTGTAAGTGATGTTTGGCAGAATTTACCAGCAAAGCTATCTGGCC
Source organism: Scalopus aquaticus (assembly GCA_004024925.1). Taxonomy (NCBI): domain Eukaryota; kingdom Metazoa; phylum Chordata; class Mammalia; order Eulipotyphla; family Talpidae; genus Scalopus; species Scalopus aquaticus. The sequence goes on along the minus strand of PVIJ01014485.1, from coordinate 30,104 downwards.
ATGGGGGGAGAAATTTTTATTATAATTTCGATTTCTTTAAAAGACCTGGGTTTCATCTATGTTATCTATTTCTTCTTGAGTGAGCTTGGAAATTTATGCCTTAAGGGATTTTTCCATTCCTTCTAAGTTGTTAAATTTATTAGCATAAAGTTGTTCATAACGTTGCCTTACTAGTCTTTTAATATCTGTAGAATATATAGTAATGTCATTTCTGATAAAGGTAATTTGTGTTCATTTTCTTGTTCATCAATCCATTCAGAAGTTATCAACTTTATTAATCTCAGAGAACCAATTTGTGGTTTCATTGACTTTCTCTGTTATTTTTCTGCTATTTCATTGATTTTCACTTGTTTTTAACATTTTTTGTTTGTTTTGGATATAATTTGCTCAACTTATGCTATTCTAATTTTTGAGGTTATTTACATGTTTTTCTAACATTGCATTTTTTGCTATAGATTTTTCCTTAAGTACTGCTTTAGTGTCATCTAACAAATCCTGATATGTTGTATTTTCATTTTATTTGGACTGAGTATTCTATAAATGTCAATTAAATCCATGATAACTTATGGTTTCTAAAGTTCCCTAGGGATCATATCAATCCCAACCAACCATAAGGGAGAAAGAACATGGAGAAAGTTACTTGGGAGGTTTTTATGACATCACTTCCACTCAAATTCCATTGGTTAGAACTCAGTCACATGGCTTTACCTAATGGTATGGGAAGCTGGGATATGTAGTCTCGCTTTTTGCCTGGGAAGAAGAGGAAAATATATTTGAACAGACAGCCAGAAATCTCTTTCTATTCTTTGGAAGAGCTTGTATAAGATAAGAAATACTTGAATCATGGGTATACAGTAAATTGCAAAGTTATTGGGGCCTGCTGTTTTCTTTGGGGGAATTTTGTAACTGCTGATTCATTTTAATGGATACATGTTCATTTAGGCTTTCTATTACTTCTTGAGTCACTTTTTGTAAGTCACTTTTAAGGTATATATAATTTAGAATAAGTGTTAAAATATGTTAGCATGTATTTATCAAAAATATTTTATTATTTTAATCGCTCCTGTACCTATAGTTATGGCCATTCTTCATTATTAACATTATTTATTTATGGCTTTTATTTTTTTCATTTGGTTAATCTTAGTAGAGTTTTGTTAATTTTATTAGGCTTTACTAGGAATCTTAATTTTTATTTCATTAATTTCTGTTCTTTATTATTTCCTTCCTCTGAATTATTTAGGCTTATTTTGTTGGTCTTTTTCAACTTGTAATTTGGATGTTAAGCTCATTATTTTACAGCTTTCTATTCCAAAATATGCATTTAAGAGCCTACATTTCCCTTGAATTTGGCTTCAACTTTGTTGTGGCAAGTACTTTCACTATTGGTTAGCTATATGTATTTCAAATTTCCATTGATTTATTCTTTAATGCATGAGTTATTTATGTTGTGATTTTAAATTCCCACAAGCAGAAATTGAAATTCTTAGGGTATATATATCAAGTTATTAATTTCAAAATTAATTGTTTATAGAGGATGCGGTATCTATAGTAATGATTCTAAAAACTTGTTAATTCTTGCTTGATGGCCTGGTATATGTATGTTAAGTTTGAGATGTCTTTCCATTTATTATCTTATTCATTCCTTCCTATTTATTAAGGTATTCTTAATTATCAATAACATTATTTTATTTATTCCTTACTTTAGTTCTGTGAAATAGATAGTATTTTTCAAGTGAGGACATTGAAATCTAACCAACATCTTAAGTAACTTTTCCAAGTTCACAGATACAGTCAGCCTTCTATTCAATAAGAGCAGAAACCAACTATAAAATATCAGCATTGTCAACTTTTTATATTGGTTGCATATAAACTCTGCTTACATTTCATTGTAGGTTCTTTAGACATTCAGGGCAAGGATTTTTTTCTTACCTAATAGCTTTTTAATCCCTCACTTGTTGCCTCAAACAATACCTCACACACAGTTGGTGTCCAACGGATATTTGTTGAATTGGAATAAACCACATAAACACCATAAACCTGGAACTAAATCTGGCAAAACTCTAAAAGAGTATATAAAACAAGTAATTTGTGAGTATACAAAAAATAAAGAACTTGGAGCTCAGGAACCACTGTAAAAAATAACCTGAAAACACTCCTGGTACAAATACCTAGTAATCCTGGTTAAACTTGTCTATACAGATGATCTATAGATAGATAACACATATATCTATATGTCCTTTACATATCTATACCTGTATTTCTACATATATATCCACATATCTTTTAACATGCTTTTCTAGATCTAGAACTAGATAGATACAGTAAAGGACAGATAGGCTGAGGAAGAGGAGCCTACAGAAACAATAGAGAAAGACTACTGTTAATAGCGACCTTTCAATTTTGTGCTAATAAAGTTGTTAATAACCGTGGATGTAGAAATTGTGAAGTAAAAATTCTCATTCAAGAGTTTTGACAGCAAATGATAAGAAAAGGATTAATTAAAAGCTGTAGGATGTTGTAGGGAGAGTTTTAAGATAGAAGAGTGTAACCTGGTTTAAGACTTAACCACTTTGGCTGTTATCTCTCATTCATTCTGTAAAATAGAGCTCAGATGTTACCCTTACAAAACTGTTCCTGCATTTGGTCAAACTGACTCTGTTCATGTAGTACTATTAACTGGTCAATATGTAGCATTTAAGAATATTTTCATGAATTTATCTGTATAAATACCTTGTCTCCTTCAGAACGTAGACTCTATGATCGTATATTATTTATCTTTGAATCACCATTTCAAGGGGTTGGTAGTAAAAAGTTCTCAGACAATGTTTAAATTATGGAGTCCTTTAAAAAAAACTTTCTCCTAACTTTCTGTAGATCTTCCTTTGTCTGTAGTTTGTTCTTTATTTCCATCATAGTATTAATAACACTTTTAAATGTCTTCATTTTTTACATATGATCTTCTTACTCACTGACCTTATTAACTTTTGTAATAATAGCATCTAGCACAGAGTCTATCATTGAATAGCCTATCATTTCTTGACTAACCAGTGATGATTCAAAACTCTGAGAATATCTTCTGGGAGAGGAAGACAGACAATATACAATAAAGCAATACATAAAGGAGATTATTCATTCTAGTAATTATTAAAGACAAACGGTGACATTACAGCATAACTGTTGAAAGTGAGGCATTTACTTTGGATAGGGTACTTAAAGGCAGAGTTGAGAAAGTAGAAAACTACCATTTTACAAAATATTTCTACTTATTATATATTAACTAAATTCCCAAAGAGAGGGGATCTTAATGATCAGAGTCAAATCTTTCATCTTAAGGCTGACTTAGAGAAAAAGCTTGACTTGTTGAATGTACTAGCAAATATGTAATTTGTCTTTCTCTTGGTTAAGTGGTTTGAAACTTTCACTTTCTTTATACCTCTTAGTAATTTCCTTAAAATGTAAATGAGCTATTTAAACCTGGGACTGGATGGTGTACTAATCATACCTATTTTCTTCCCTTAACTAATTTTTTTTAATTAAAAGGTTAGGAGGGTAGAGTTCATCAGAAGGAGAAAGCTAGGTGGGCTATAAACAGTGATAACAATAGGAGACATCTAAGATATCAGAAATTACACATGAAGCTTAAAATTCCCCCCCCCCTAATTTTCCTAACATATGGAAGGTAGAAAATTTGAATATACAGCAAAGTAAGGAGTAGAAAATTATAAGGCCATACCCCATCAATAACCAGTGTTCATTATTTTCTTTATACAAATGTTTCTCCCTTTTTATTTTCTCTTTATATTTTACAAATTGAGATCATGTTTTATATGTGTTTTAAATATTCAAGAAAACCAGAAAAATAGAAAAAAAGAAAAGGGCAGATGATTAAAAAAAACCCAAGTACTCTTGTAAAAATATTTTGTCGGATAAGCTTCAGATCTTTAATTTTTTAAAGAAATAAAACATTGCATATAGTTTATATTCCATCCACAGCTCCATTCCCCTCATTTCCTCCACAGATATTAACTAATATGAATTTTGTGTATCTTAATGCTTCTATTTCATTGAAGTTTAAAAAACATTATTTTTTTCCCCAATGGGCCTGAATGTAATCAATATATAATTAGAATAATTGAATATAAATTTCATGAAAGATTTTTTTTTCACTGAAGTCATTGTTCTGTTCATCCTGATTCATATAGATCTACTTTATTCATGTCATATCATTAGTAAGTGTTAAGGCTGGTGAATTTTCATTAAACACGCCAATGTAATCAGCATCCGATTCAAGAAACAGAATATTAGCGTCTCTGAGCTCCTCCTATTGTCTGTATTTCAACTTTGTCTGCCTTCTTTTTCCTAACATTGTTTATGAAATGTATCCATTTTGTTGTACATAATTATAATCTAGTCTTTCCCACTGTTACAGAATATTGTGTTTCCTTAAATCAATTAACCTTTATTTATTTGTCCAACTATTGATGAGCATTTGGGCAGATTCCAGTTTGTGGCTATCTCAAATAGTGATGCCATTAACATTCTGAACTTATTTTTGTAAACATATGTATATACTAAGCTTGGTAAATGTCTAAAAATTGCTGGATTGTAGGTAGGCATATGTTTGGCTTTAATAATAGTGCCAAATAGATTTCCAAAGTATATTCCCACCAGCTATAAATGAGAGTTCAGGTTACTTTGCCTCCTTTGCAACACTTGATATTTTCTATCTTTTTCACCTTAGGCATCATGTCAAGTTGTATAAAGTTATTGTGGTCTTACTTGATTATTAATCTCACCTGATTATTAATGATGTTTTCATATGTTTCCTAACCATTTAGAATGTATCTTTTATGATGTATCTTTAAATGTTTAGTACTCATACTAAATCTAAAGATATTTGGTATCTTTGTTCTTCTTCAACCTAGACAAGGAAGGAACTTATCAATTTTTAAATTACTGCTGCTTCCTCTTTGACTGTTTATATACCTTTAAACAAATTACTCAACATCATTTTGCTTTTTCTTTCATCATTTGTAAGGGGGGGGTAAAACTACTTAACGCAGAGTTTTGTGAGACTTGATCAAGTTAATATAAAAGAAATGCTTTGAACTGTGACTGACATATGGTATTAGATATTATTATTGTCATTGGCAAAGGGATAGACAATATAGATCAATGGGACAGAATAGAGAGTCCAGAAATAAACTGACACAAATATAGCTAATTGGATTTTTAACAAAGGTACAAAGGCAACTCAATGAAGAAAGGATAGTCTTTTCTACAAATACTGTTAGAACCACTGTCTATCCATATGCAAAACAAAACAAAAAAATCCTGGCCCAAACCTCACATTTTATGCAAAATTTAGTTCAAAATGAGTCATAAATTAAATGTAAAACTAAAAGCTTTTATAGGAAAACTTAGGAGAACATCTTTATGACCTAAATTAGACACAGAAAAAAATAAATTAGACAAAGATTCTGAGATTGGACCCACACAATCCAAAAAGGCAAAAAGAAGTTGATGAATTGGACTCATCAAAATTTCAAAGTTTTGCTCTGTGAAAGACATTGTAAGGAAAATTGAAAAGATAAGTTACAGACTGGAAGAAAATATTTCCATATTATATCTAAGAATTTATATCCAATATTAAAAAATTCTCAAAAATCAACATAGATTCAAACAAATAATTCACTGAAGAAGATATAAAGATGATAAACACATAGAAAGATGTTCAACATCATTATTCACCAAGAGAATGCAAATTAAAACCATAATGACATGACAATGCACATCTATTGGAATGGTTAAAATCAAACTGAGGATACGAAGTGGGGATGATACAGAGCAACTGGAACTGTCAAATATTGCTGATGAGAAAGCAAGAGTTTAGAAAGCAGTTTCTTATAAATTTAAACACATACTTGCTACAGGACTCTACTGAAAATAAAGATTACATTCAACAAACAGCTAGATGCAAGTGTATAACAGCTTTATTTTTAGTTACCCAACACTGGAAACTAAAAAAGTTTCTCAGTTGGGCAATAAGTCAACATGGTACATCTATAAAATAGAATGTTAATCAACAATACAAAGACTACTAATGCATGCAACAACATGGATGAATTTCAAATGCATTGTGCTAAGTGAAAAGAGACTCAAAAGAGCATAAACTTTAGGATACCATGAAATTCTGAAAAAGGAAATAGTAAAAGGATGGATAATAGGGATCGAAAATAATCAGTGGTTGTCAGTAAGTAAAGCTTGACTGCTAAGAGGCAGAACAAGGAAATCTTTTGGGTGATGAAATTGTTCTGTAACTAGGTTGTGATTAAACATTCTTTGTATTTTTTCAAAACTTATAGGACTATGCAACAAAAAACTGAATTTTCTATGTATAAATTGAAAACTTTTTAAGTAAAAACCTTCTTAGATTGTCTCTTTGAATGCTGCTTCTCTGCTACCTTTTTTTTTTAGTTTTATGTTATATACTCAATCTTTTCCAAGTCTCACAATTTATCTTATTTCCATTTCTTAAAGTAATTGGGTGAATTCTCAGTGTTTAATTTCATTTAATTTAATCTTTGTGTTCAAAAAAGAGTTTACTCCATTTAAAATTTTTTTCATTTCCAATAATCCTCCTTAAACCTTTTTTGAATTGGCCTTTAAAAGATCAGGACTCTTCTCACAAGGATTTTGGTTATATAAAGTCATTCACTGTACCAGAGTATGATTTAGTCTAGATCTTGTCTCAATGATTTTCTCTACTACTTCTAGCTAATTCCTGCTTCCGGAATTCAGTGCCTCGCTACCCTGTGGTTTTAACCTCTACTTATTTCTCTGTATTCTGTTTCTTCTTTTGTCCATATAGATTTTTATCTTATATTTAAATAGAACCATGTCTTTTTAATTTTTTAAATATGAGTTTTATCTATCTTACTTTTATCATGTATTACTCTCTGATGTTCACTTATACTGCTATACCAGTGTATGTCAACTGGGAGCAATTCTACCTCCTGCCACCAGGAATATATTTGGTAATGTGGAGACATCTTTGGTAAAATGTACAGGACAGTCCCTCAACCAGAACTGTCTGTTCCAAAAGATCAATATTATTGATGTTGAGAAAACCTGTTCTAAATAATTAAATAGTACTATATTTTTCATATGTAACATCATCATAAGTTATTTAATTGACTTCCAAATGTGAAGCATTTAGATTTTTTTCCTTTTGTATTATAAATATCACTTATGTCGCTTCTTTGGTACCATTAATTAGTTCCAAATGTAAACATTTCTAAACCCAAAGAAAATTAAGATTTGAGAGGCACCATCTTGGAAGCTGAAAATTACTTAGGAAACAACGAAAGTGTGGGAACAGGGTCTTTAGCATGCCATATCTTTCGTGGAACTTATATTTACAAATAGAGACCTTCAACTAGCTTTATACTTACAGACCCTTAACCCCAAGTAATATATTCTATTCCTATGTTGTCTTAATGCCCTTCAAGACTATACAGCCTCTGTGAAAACTTTTTATAATTTACTTTATGCTCTGATAGCTAATTTCAGGATTCTAATGAATACTTGATCAACCTGACTATAATTACCTCATGCTTTGTTTATTCCTAATTCTTTTTTACGTGACTGGTAGTAAGGATAATATACATTCTTAAAAAAGGAACTGGCTTTAATTTGCTGCATAATCTTAGTTCAGTTACTTTTCTTACCCAGGCCTCAATTCCATCACCTGTAAGATGAAAGAATTATACCATGTAACTCCTATAAGTTTTTCCAATTATAAATCTGTGGTATATTATTTTATATTCCTATCATTTAGCTTTTGGCTATGATCTTTTACTGTTCCTGAGATAAAATGGAAATGAAATGTTTAAAGATTTTTAAGATCTTAAAAAATTCCTTATATTTTTCTTTAGTATCCTCACCTATAGTGATTGATAATACAATCTTAAAATGAAAAGTATCTGATAATGAAAGATTGTAAGGAAAGATACTGTAAAAATAACACAAACCTTCACAGCTATTCTGGGAAGGGAGAAACTAGATAAGAAAAGGAGGTGACATATGCACAAAAACAAATTCTAGGTCTCAAATCCTGGCAGGGACAGAGAAATGTGCCCTGAGCCCAGTCAGCATGCAGTCCATGCAAGTGTCAAATTCAGAGCCTTGAAATTTGTTAAGATTGCTTCATATCAGAATTCAAATCTCCCAGCCTCCTATTTAATGTCCTAACATAACACTGCTATAGCATCTGAATAGATATGTCTTTTAATTTCACCTAAAGAATGAAGATACATGCATGAAATAATTTTTTATAATTTATTTGTATAGGTATTTTTAACCACTTAACTTATTTTCTGGCTGCTGGGGCTGTTACTTTGGGGATTGGTTTCTTTGCTTTGGCATCAGCTTTGTGGTTCCTAATTTGCAAACGAAGGTAAGGTTTATTAGAATATTTAACATTTTTCTTTGACAAACTTAAATATTACAGTATTGATTCTTTAATTTGGGGCTTGGTTATAGACCCTTTGATTGATCAGCAAAAGCTTTACATGTGTAAAATAACCCAAAAAGAGAAGTCCTAGTTGTATAATAGTCCCAACAGTATAATAGTAATACTCACATCTTAAGATTTTAAGGAATAATGAGATTCATTTTATTATTTAGAAAATGGAACTTGAATTGTAAGGCTAGAAAATATAAGTTTTTGACTACTAACTTAAAGGTTAAAAACATTATGGAGAGGAAAGACACTCTTTCTTTAGGAGATATTTAGGAAAAGATCTGACAGAATGCTCTGGTGTGGTCTAAATGTAGTTTTTTTCCAGAAACAAACAAACAAAAAAAGATATACCTAACACCTCTGTTCCTTCCACTCTAAAATTTGGCTTTTAAATTATCTAATTAATTCAATATTTGCTTTGTCTGATGTGAAAAGTATATGTAGAAATGTGATCTTCCCACACACTGTTCATGTACCCTCTCTCGCAAAAGAATAAATCTATCCACTTGCACAAATCAAAAATACAGAAATTATTCACTTATTTACTCTTTCAACAAATATTTGTTGGGTGCCTGCCATTGTTCTAGATACTGATATGAGTGTGAACAAGTCAGACAAGGATCCTAGACTTGTGTCATAGCACTTGCAGTGCCACTGGGAGGAGACAAATAGTGAACAAATAGATAAAATGCTCAGGGAATGACTTCTAGAGTGGGCAGTGTTTAATCTGAGACCTGATGTAAAGAAGAAACCAGCCATGAGAAAACCTTGTAGAAGAACTTTCAAAGCTGAAGGGATAGAAAGTATAAAGGGCCTCCTGGTGGCGCAGGGGTGCAAGTCTCAGCGCTATCAAGCTATTTCCAGCCATAGCGGTGTCTTGATTTCCATTCCCAGGCAGGGAGCTAACCCACTTGGCACAGATCTCTCCAGTCTGGCCCGCTGCTCCCCTCAGCAGTGTATTTCAGTAGATCCATCTGTTCTGCTCTGCACTTTTGTCTCTGGTGAATCTTCTCACTCTGGCCCTTGGCCTACACCACAGATCTTGTAGTAAATCTTTTTTTTTTTTTTAAAGAAATTATAAAGACCCCAAGTGGGAATGATCTTGGTATTGTTTTGGTATTGTTGAGTAAAAAGGCCAGTGTGAATAGACCATAGTTAGAGGTAGACAGGGAGCAGATCATTGGAGGAGAATGTGGGGTCAGGGAAGTTTATTTTTTCCTCTAAAGATATACATGTTGGCCTCCCTGGTGGCCTAAGGGTTAACCGGCCAAGGAGCTAACCCAAGTATGGCGCAGCAGACCTCTCCTGTCTCCCTGGCTTCTCCCCTTAGCAGTGCATTTCAGTAGATCTGCCTCTATCTCTGGTGAATACTCTCACTCCCCTGCACCTTTGGCCTACATCCCAGTTCTTCTATGCATAAATCAATCAATCTTTTTTTTTAATTGAGCAGTGAGTTTTATTTAATTTCCTTTGCCATTAAAGGTAAATTTATGAAAAGAGTAACATTAAAATCAGTTGATTCTCTCACAACCAGAAGAAGAATATAAAAAGAAAACAACTCATGGTTAATCTTCAATTTGGAAATATTAACCTTGCACAAGAAGTAGCTTAATTTAGCATTCTATGAATAAAACAGTTGTAATAGAATCAGTGACATATAGGAAGGGAATATATAAGCTGATTTGTTTTTAAATAGTAATGTATTTATTTCAACTTTTAAACCTTAACATATAAGTATTGAACAATTTTAATTTGTTCATAATTCATGTATACTAATGTTCTTTATAAAACATTTTTCAGAGAAATATTTCAAAATTCTAAATTTCAAGCAACGGCTGTGCGATGTAGGCAGAGGCCACCAAAGGCAAAGGTTAAATCTCAACCTCAGTGTGTTTTTATTTCTCGAAATTTTCATACTGGAAAATTCCAAATACAGGTAATGTATATTTCGTAGCACTCTTCTCAAATAATTTCTTTTGACACCATCCATTAGCATTGTTGTCTTTAAATTTTAAAGCATATACAGTTATTTTTAAATTTGAGATACAAAACATGAAGCTAAATTTAAATTAACCAAAGCAGTTAGAATTAATCTATAGGAAACTGGAAAGCTAAATGAAAATGTCTCCTTCTACAGTTGCATCTTTTTCTCTAGTCTGAGAACCTACATTTGTCTTTTTGGAATTGTTGTAGAGATGAGGAAAATGGACACACACACAAAAAAAAAAAGATTACCAGGCCTATCAAAGGCTAGAAATTTGGAGTTAAGTTGATACTCAGATAACTAGAAAACCTAACCAAACCAACTAACTGAAATTAAATATAACTTAGCAAGGATTTATTAAGCCTTCATTGTATTCCAAACTCTAGACTGGCCTACTGAGGATAGTAAGATGGGACCCAGACCTTGGAGATGCCAGTGTAGTACAAGTAGGAAAAGCAGATACATAATTAACTTTCTGTAATGTGTAAGTACCAAAAACATTACATGGACTAAAAGGCTAGCAGACATTTAAAACTATGGTATAGCTAACCAGAACAAATGCAGTCAGTCCTCATTTAATGCTGTCTTGGGAGTGGAGACAATATAAGTGAAAACGTACTTAATGAAAAGTATTTCACCATAGGCTAGTTGATAAAAACAAAAGTTAAGTTTCTATAGCTATTTTGGAACCTATTTCTGGTCACAAAACCATCATCAAACTTCTAAAGACTCCAAACACTTAAAATACTAAACATAATTTGTATCCATTCATTCATTCATGTATTCATTTTCCAACCTGCTCCTTCCAGCTCAGTATATTGGGTGACCAGAGCCCATCCTGGCAGCTCAGGGCAAAAGGCAGGAACTTTGGACAGTTTGCCACTCCATCACAGGGTACACTCACATCCATCCCAGTCCTCCTGGGACAACTGCAACATTCTAATGAATTTAATGTGCATATTTTGGGGATGTGGGAGGAAAACAGAACTTGGAGAAAATCTACGCAGACATGGGGAGAACATTAAAACTGCATACCAACAGTGGCCTCTGGTTATCAATTTTTTTTCTCATCAACACTACAATAAATGACTTTGAATGAAGCAACATTACTCCAAAACCTGCTATACTTTAATGGTCTTACAACATGCACAGATAAATAACAACACTGATAGATGCCAACATCTCAATGTTCATCTTGAATACTGAATTAAAGTAGAACTCAGTGTTCATTCATTTAATAAACATTTTTTGTGTGCCTTAACTATCGCAACACTAGTTTTGGCACTGAGGCTGTATACGCATGTAAGATATGAATCCCGGCCTAGATAAGCTCAAAGTTTATACTGAAAAGAAAAAACATAGCAAATATTAAAACACCATGTAATAAGAGCCACAAAATTGAAGAAATGCAGACAGTAACTTAAATTGAGGAAGGCTTCACAGAGAAAACATTTTTAGCTGGGTTTTGAGAAATGAATAGGAGTTTGCCAAGAAGAAATGGGATGAAAAATAGTTATGAAAGGAAGTAATATGTTCAGTAAAAATGATATGTTTGAAGCCTCAGGTTGATAATAGAGAGGGATGGGAAAAAGATTCATCATATAAACCCCACATTTCTTTTATCCATCTCCTGATGGATACTTACATTGTTTTCATGCCTTGGCTATTATAATTAATGCTGAAATGAACCTGGGAATGCAGGCATCTTTTCAAGTCAGTGATTTCATTTCCTTCAGGTATATACCCAGAAGTGGGATTCTGAGTCATATGGTGGATCTTTCTTTGACTTTTTGAGGAGACTTCCTACTGTTTCCCATAATGGTTGCACCAATTTATGTTAACAACAGTGTGCAAGAGTACCCTTTTCTCCACAGTCTTGCCAACAATTGTTATTTCTTGTTTTTTTGATGATACCCATCCCAACCAGGTGTGAGGCAAAATCTCCATGTGGTTTTGATTTGCATTTCCTGATTATTCCTGATGTTGAATACCTCTTCATTTATCTTTTGGCCATCTACATGTCTCTTTTGGGAAAATGTCTTTTCAGATCCTCTGCCCATTTTTTAACTAATTTACTATTATCTATTGAGTTGCATGCATTCTTTATTTTGGATGTCCTCCATTTATCAGATATATGGTTTGCAAGTGTTTTCTCTCATTTGGTAGATTTTCTTTTCATTTTGTTGATAGTTTCCTTTGCTGTTCATAAGTTTTTGAGTTTGTTGTATTTCACTTACTGATTTTTTAAACAGATTTATTTATTTATGCATACAAGCTAGGTTGTAGGCCAGAGGTGGGGGGCGGTGAGAGGATTCACCAGAGACAGAATGGGGAGCAGAACAGGCAGATGGGCTGAAAAACACTGCTGAAGGGAGCAGCGGGTGAGGCAGGAGAGGTTTGTTGCGCCATGTGGGAAGCTCCCTGGCTGGGATCAAACTGTGCTGCAGTGGCTCTGGATAGCTTCATATGCTGTGACTTAACCCCTCGGGCCACCAGAGAGGCCCTGATTTTTACTTTTGTTGCATTTGCTTTTGGAGCAGTTCCAAAAAAAAACCATGGCTAAGACCAATGTCAAGGAGCTTAGCACCATGTTTTCTTCTAAGAGTTTTAAGACTTCAGGTCTTACATTAAAGTTGATCTATTTTGAGTTAACTTTTATGTATGGTATACAATAGTGGTCTAGTTACATTCTATTGCATGTGGCTGTGCAGTTTTCCTAACATCATTTATGGAAGAGACTGTCCTTCCCCCATGGTAGATTCTTGACTCCTTTATAATAAAACAATTGACATATATGTGTGGGTTCACTTCTAGGCTCTTTATTGTTTTCAGGTTTTGACTAGTATAAATAAAACTGCTCTTATTATCCATGTACTTTCATTGAACATATATTTCATTTTTCATGGGGAAAATCCCTGAGCATGGGATAGGTGAGGACATGTATAACTTTATGCAAAACTGTCAAACACATTTCTAAAGTGATTGTAACTTAATTCATTTTCATGAGCAATAAGTGAAAGTTCTGGTTGTTCTGCATCCTTGTTAACATTTGGTATTAATACTGTTTTTTTTATTTTAGTCATTTTAATGGGTTTTAAATTGCATTTCAGTAAGCTTTTAATTTATATGTAGCTGATAGCTAAAGGTGTTAAGGACCTTCATGTGTTCATTGGCCAGTTTTATGTATTTTTTTGTGACTTGCCTGTTGCAGTCTTTTGCCCATTTTTAAATTTCTGTTGTTGATTTTGTTTTGTTTTTTAAGCTAATGACTTGTAGGAGTTCTTAATATATTTTGAATATCTGTCTATTGTGAGATACATACGTTATACATGTGTTTTTTCCGGACTGTGGTTTGTCTGCTCATTTTTACCATGTATCATAAAATAAGAAAATAAAACATGGATGGCCTATTTTGTCATTCCCTTAGTTTGGGTAGAATTTGAATCAGTCTAGGATTTAATTTCTGGTTCCAAGACCAGCAATATTAGCATTACCTATGACTCTGTTCTGAAGAACCCCAGACCTACTGAGTCAGAACCTACAGTTTATCAAGCTAAATAGGCACATAAAGTCTGAGAAGCAATGTTCTAACAAAATTTACACAGGAGTCACAAATTGAATTTATCTTAAATCCAGGCAAGTTCAGGAACTTATCTATGTTGGACTTTATATTTATATAAGGTAAAACTGACAAAGTTGTTGTGAAAAAAAAAACTATTCTGTATATCCTATGTCAGTATGTGTGAATAAATGATATCCTATATGTCCTGTGTGTGTATATACAGATATATTACATATATATTACACACACACACACACACACACACATATATCCCACTTTCATTTTCACTCACTCCATCTCAGACACTATGCACTAGTCCATTGTTTAGTGCTTGAAGGAAAATCTGAATCAGCATCACTTAAGGAGTGTATTTTAATACATACTCTCAAGTCCCACTCTCAGAGAATGTTACAATAAAGTCTGTCTGATATTGTGCCCAAGAATCAGCATCTTAACAAGCACACCAGGTGATTCTAATGCTCCGAGTTTGAGAACTACTACACTGCTGGCTTCCCAGAATACAGCTGGGATGTATTGTTTGAGGAAATACTTTATTTGCTTCAGAAGAGTTTAATTTTTGTAAAAGCCTTCAGCCAGAATTCACTTTTCTTTTGTTGCTGTTGCTTAATGAAATGAGTAAGGCTAGAAATTCTAATTACTGTTTTTGCTCTCTGTATTTCTAACTAACTTTAAGTTAGAGAGAAGAGAGAGAAAAATAATCCTCTTATACTCCTCTCCTGGAGACTGCCTTCTTGAACCAGTCTATATTCTTTTCCAGATGATAGCTCAATTATTTTTCTTCTTTGTCAATATATTTTAATGAAATAAATTCATGTCAGAAAAAAATATTATTCTATCAGAATTCGTTATGTTAAAATATATTACTGTCATATATATTGAAGAAATTATATAAAAACTTTTTAAAATATAAATAATATTTTTTATGTAGGAGGAGCAAAGAAGAAAGGAAACAGCACAAACAAAAGGTACTTTTCCTCAACAATTTATTAAAAGAAATTGTAATCAACTTGTAGCAATTCATATCTTAAAGAATTAAGAGATCATCGTAAATGTTACCTAAGTATTTTCATAAACCATGACAATTCAAGGGAAAAATTAGTTTACTAGTATGTGAATGCACATATATTTTTAGAAAACAAAGTTTCCAGTATCACCTTATATTAAAATGTGAAATTTAATTTTTGTCCCTATTTACACCAAAGGCACCATACTCAATGCTGTATGGAACTACTGGAGGGCAAAAGGCCCTAAGTGTTTTGTAACCGTTCATATATTGCATATTATGTTTAGTATCTTGACACTTTACCCTCCTATATAATATCCGAAATGCTAAGTACAAAATGTAAAAAGATATCTAAACAAGTTTCATAAATTATTTCACATTTATAAGTTAATACATAAAATATTATAAAAGATATTTTATATGTTATAGAAATGTGACATTTTCTAAAAAAATGCACTTTAAAATATCAATCAGTAGCATAAATAATGTAATGGTAGAAGCATGGGAGATTTAAAGTATCAAAAATCTATAGTGAAGTCCACTTTTTATTTGATTTGTGGTGAGTTGTTTCTCTAAGTCTCAGACTCAGTCTTCTCTTTTGTGAAGTGCTAACAGTAACAACCTTGATGAATTATTGAGTGGAAAAATGAGATATGGAAGTATTTCAATCCAGTTTGTAAATTGTAGCATTCTATCGGAAGGCTGTTCCTTTATTGGTATAAAGCCAATCCATAGGTCCTTCCCATTGGGGACAAACATAACCTATCTGCTCAAGGAAGTATATATTTTTTAAGTTACATAATTTTTAAATAATAGTTAATAAACTGACTTTTCTGATTTTAAGGGACATTAAAGAACTAAGATTTCTAGCCTATGTATGAAACTTCACCTGTTAAAATAGGTTGCTTTTATTCAGAACTGGCTTACCTAATCTTGATTACCATGAAGATATAGTGAATTCTCAATTACATATTTAGCACTGTACACATGATAGCAACTCAGAGTTTTCACTGTAGCATCCTCCTGACTGGTAAAATTTGAAAAGGAATTTGCATTTTAAAAAGAACATTATCCTTAGAATTAAGATTTGGCTCACAAATATGTAATATTCATAGTAAATCTAATTTTCTTTTACAGCAATTGAAGATCACTCTAAAGATGAATTCTGCCTTGCAACAAAAAGGGTTATTTGTGATCCCTCAGAGACTAGCTTGGCAACAAATCGCAGCAGTGTTACCTTAAGTTTATCAACATTACCATCAGATTCTTGTTACAGCCAAAGTGTAGAAGCAGCTGAAGAATGGTTTTCTGATGATTCTCCATCAAAAAAGAGCTCACCAATGCCTCTTCTCAGGGAACCTCTAATGGAAAAAGTATTTTCATACCTGTCAACCATTTCATTAGATGAATGTACTGAAAGTGTACTGAGTAAGACACTTTATGATGAGCAAAATGATGATAACATTAAGGAAATATTTACACGAAGAAATACAGAGGTTGAAATACAAAACCTTCAACACAATATTGAATGATTTGGGGGTAAACTTTGTATACATTGAAATCATGTAAAGTTAAAACTAAATTACCAGCTTCTGAGTCTCTTAACATGTCCACAGTTACATTGCTTTTCTTATTCTTTACCATTGAGTGGTCCTACTTCTCTTCCCCATTCTTATTTCTAGAAACAAAATTACAAGAACTAGAGTATTATCATGAACACTAAACAACTCCTTGTAGCTCATCAAAAGACATAATACAAATGAATTTCAATATATAGAAGAATTAATTTAAGAAATCTTCAGCATAACTATATTTTTTAATAAAGAATTCAGAGCATTTCCTTATACTTTAGACATTTTCAATTTATTTTAATGTGGGTCATGCTGGATGGAATACCTCCACCAGCTTTTTTGAGTTTTAAATACATAAGTCATCTGCATTTCAAATCTTATCCTGTCACAACTTTGGTAAACAAAAACAAGAAAAATTGATCCTGGAGGGGAGCTTGGCATATTCTGAAGAATCCAGAAAATAATTTTCTTTCTCTTCTTCTAAATCTAGTTCTAAGAATGAACCCCCATCCCTCACGCCACCATGATGACAATGGAAGCAGCTATGTACATAGGCACCTGATCAATTAGCTGAGTCAGAATTTCTCTGTCATCTGAGAGACCCTGGGTTAAATTTCTATTTACAGTTCTGATGGGTTTCTGACACCCACCAGGTAATTAATCTCTTTTTCCCCTTTCTCCTAAATATTCTCCATATAACTAGTTTCTCCTTTTCTTTCTCCTGGGAAAAACAATTAACAAATAATAATACAATTTTCTGCATTTAAATTACTCATACCAAGACCTTTTCATATCATCCCTAGAGATATATCATACCTATTACAATAAATGAAATTTGTCTCAAGTAAGATAATAGCATTATCTATGCCTATCATTTCTGTCCCAGGGAAAATATTAAAAAGGATTAGAACACCTCTCTTTTGAAGCACCTGGTCATTTTTACACAGTATGCTTATGCATTATGAGAACATCTCCCTATAGCCACCCTAAACCTATGTACTCATTTCAGCTTAAGGTCTATAAGAACCCATAAAATTTTTTTTAACTGATCTTTGTCTCTTGGTGTCCTACAATTTTTATCTTATTGCCTATCTTGTGAAGGAAGTTGCCTCTAATATTGTTAAGATCCTAAAACTTCCTTAGGAATTTGGGTTTGGCGATAAGAGATTCTATCCTTGACTATTCTCTAGCATAGAGGAATATAAACTGGGGAACTATGGGCTGCATGTCCCATTTTGTGGTTTGGAAGGAAAATAAAAATAGCAAATCTGCAATACAAGAGCAATGAAGCATTTGCAAGGTGGAAAGCAGAGATCAGGAGAAAATGTGATTCCTGTCATTTTCACAGTGCTCCATCCCCTTGTTCCAGCCCTTCATGAATCCTGCCCTTGGCTTGGTAAGAAAACCTTTGTATCCTAATTATAAACTCCCCTTTTTGCTTACCCTGGCAAGATTTTATTTTTATGACTGGCTACCATCCCTGAGGCCTATTTTTAACTTTTGTTCTTGACTTTGGCACGGCTCCCTTGTAATTTTATAAGTTCTCATTTTTGCATAACTTAGAATATTGTGTCTATTACTACAACCAAAGAATCACAACCAAATTCTGCTTACAGAACTGAGGTTACCAAAAGGGGATTTGCAGGGGTGGGAGCAAAATGGGGAGGAGACCCAATGGACACTGGAAAAGGATTATTGGGGCTTTCGCGGTGGGTGCGATGTGATAACATGTTTTTGTAAAGGTGTGAACCTATACCACCAAGACATACAATATTGTAATCCAACAATAAATAATAGGAAAAAATTTTAAAAGATACTCATTTCTGGGCCTCCCTGGTGGCGCAGCAGTTAAGCGCTGCGCTGTGGAGCAGTCAGTGACGCAAGTTCGACACCTGGCTGGGGAGATTCCCACAATGTGCGGCAGACCTCTCCTGCCTTGCCCGCTGCTCCCCTCAGCAGTGTATTTCTGATCTGCCTGTTCTGCTACCCGCTCTGTCTCTGGTGAACCCTCTCACCAACCTGCACCTCTGGCCTGTACCCCAGCTTGTATGCATAAATAAATAAATCTTAAAAAATAAAGATACTCATTTCTATAATATATAAGGAACTTAACAATAGCAAAAAAAAAAAAAATCCAATTATCCAATTTAAAAAAGAGCAAGTAACCCAAATAGACATTTTCCTAACATGACATACAAAAAACCAACAGGTACATGAAAGGTGTTCAACATCACTAATCATCAGGAAATACAAATTAAAACCACAATGATAGATCTACCTCACACCTGTCAGAATGGTTATAAAAAAGATGAGAGAAATACAATGCGGAGAAAAGAGAACACTACTGGTGGAAATGTAAATAATTATAGCCATTATGTAAAACAGTATGGAGGAGCCTCAAAAAATTAAAAATAGAAAATAAATACTAAAATTAGAAATAGAACTACCAAATGACCCAGCAATCCCACTCATGGGTGTACTCCCAAAATGGTGAATTTAGTGTCTTGAAGAGGTAGCTCCGCTTCCATATTCTCACATCATTATTCAGGCCAGCCATGACATGGAAACAACATGAGTGCCCAGGACAGATGAATGGATTTTTAAATAATGGTCCATATATACAGTGGGATATGGTTCATATTCCACAAAAAGAAGAAATCCTGCCATTTGCAATATGGATGAAATTGGAGAGCAGTATGCTAAATGAAATAAATCATACACAGACTCGTGCCCATGGTACAAGTGGTATATGTAACATTTTATATTTGATACCTAAAAAAAAAGATTGAGAGAAACTGGGGACATGTTGGTCAAATGATAATAAACTTTCAGTTATAAAAGAAATGAACTGTGACGGTGTAATGTACAGTCAAGTGACTGTCATTCACAATTCTCTATAATATACTTGAACTTGCTTAGAGAGTAGATCTTAAGCATTCTCACCACACACACTCAAAAAAATAATTGCAGAGTGATCCATCTGTTAACTTGATTATGGTAAATATTTCACAATGTGTATGTATATCACTTATCATTGTGTATACTTCAAATATATACAATTCTGATAGTTATACTTCAGTAAAATTGGAAAAACAGAGTTCTTCCAAAACTGTTGCATCATATTCTATGACTTCAGGGAACTGTCACATGTTTTTGAAGATCATTACAATCTCCTCAGCAATAATCCAAAGATTAAAACAACTGAGGCCTCCCTAGTGGCCTAAGGGTTAAGTCTCAGTGCTTTTACCACTAAGGCCTGAGTTTGATCCCCGACCAGGGAGCTAACCCACATATGGAGCAGCAGACCTCTCCTGCCATTCCTGCTGCTCCCCTCAGCAGTGTATTTCAATAAATCCACCTGTTCTGCTCCCCACTCTGTCTCTGGTGCATCCTCTCATCTCTGGCCTACATCCCAGTTCTCCTATGCAAAAAATAAATAAAACAACAATAATAAAAACAACTGGAGAGCAGTAAGACTTCTGTTCTCTGGGGAAAATATCTGGTTTGCTTGTTTTTATATTTTAAAATAGAGAAAATTTCCATGAAAAATATAAAAGTTGCACGTGAATTTCCAGAATAAACAATTATTGATAGTACCTTTAAAAAAATTGTTTTTAGGATTCACCCAGGCCAGACTTTTGAATCTAGGCCTAATATAACTGCACTATTAAGCATTCCTCTTCTGAGAACTCTGTCTGATGCCTTGTGTCTTATGATGTCTTCCTACTCTGAATTTGCATACAAAATCTTCCCAGCCGCCTGTGTGAGCTGTGGGAAATGTCTGACCAACTACTTTCTAACATTCTTTCCCTAGCCTCCAGTAGTTTCTTTATTTACATGCACAGAACAGATCAATGCTCAGCCAAAGACCCAGGAGGAACCCTCTACAGATCTCCAAAG
Source organism: Scalopus aquaticus (assembly GCA_004024925.1). Classification (NCBI taxonomy): domain Eukaryota; kingdom Metazoa; phylum Chordata; class Mammalia; order Eulipotyphla; family Talpidae; genus Scalopus; species Scalopus aquaticus. The sequence goes on along the minus strand of PVIJ01014485.1, from coordinate 9,539 downwards.
CTTTTATTGCAGTTACTTCCTCTCTGGCACTCTGTACTACCAATTCTGCCTCCCCCACCCTTTCCCTGCCCTCAAAACTTCAATATCTGTCTCCTGAACTCAACAAGCCCACCAGACTCTGAATTTTCTCTCTGCAATGTGAAGGCTTCTTTCAGGCTGCACACTGGGGAAATCAAGTGGCTTGTTATGATCTTAGGGTTTAGTCGTGCATTCTGTTGCCCAGTGTCTGAAAAAACTGTTTTGTGAATATTATCTTATTTTCTGGTTAAGTGGAAAGGTAAATCTAGTCCCTGAAACTACCACATGATTGAAAGCAGAAGTCCCTCCTACCTCTAGTTTTGCATTCTTCAAATATATTTATTTCCTTATAAGGTCAAAGTGATACAACTTATTTGTAAATCTAATATAGTTACTACTCACTTAAAATTCCTTATTACCTTCCATCTGATGCTACTACTTTTCTTAAATTCTACGTTCCAGTCATCCTAAGTGTTTCTGGAAGTCACAAAGCTATTTCATGCTCGTATTTCTTTTTACACCCTGATCCTTTATCCTTTAAAGACAGCTCTCTGTGCTCAAAGTATACATATATCCATTTATAAGATGAATATGTTCTGGGGAATTAATCTACAGTGTGGTGACTATAGTTAATAAGCTATGCTATACACCTGAAAACTGCTAAGGGAACAAATCTAAAATGTTTTCACCACAAAAAGAAATAGTAATAATTATGTAACACGATGAAGTTGTTAGCTAATGCTGTAGTGGTAGTCATTTTGCAATATATATGTATCAAATCAACACACACCTGAAACTTATACAATGCTATATGTAAATTATATCTCAAATGGGAAAAAAAACTACAATAGCTTTCTGTGTCCTTTATGAAGATTTGTGCATACACTCCCTGTTTTTGGGCACCATCCATCCCTTCTTTCTGTATATATGTATTTTAATGAGTATTGAATTCAGCTATTTAACAACTACTACTGTTAACATCAGTATTATGTGTTCATCACACTGTATTCAAATTATTTACTTGGCTATTCCCCCTGCTAAGTTGTGAATTTCTTAAAAGTAGGGCTTGTATCTTTTTAATGTTTCTATATCCAAGAATTAAAACCATACATAGTACATAATAGTAGAGCATAAAAACCAGAGAATTCAGATTAGTCCCAATTTCCCTACCTCCATAATACATCTCAAATTTGCTTTCTTCTATCTCATCTGTTGCTACTCTAGTCTAAGTCATCATTTTATCTTGTCTACATTATAACAAGTCTCATTAACTATCTCCCCCTTTTTCTTGTCCTTCAAAAATTCATTCTCTATTCAATGTCTAGAGTAATATTTTGAAATATAAATTATCACAGGCCCCTTCTCAAGAATTTCCAATGTCCACCACCAGCATAGTAAAGTGCGTCTATGTTTTGTTTTTAGTATTATTCATAAGAAAGAACCAGGTTTCCCAAGGGGTGATGATGGGAATGAAAAAAAGGGATTTTAACATAATTTCAGCATGCTCAGAAAATTTGTTTTTAATTTTTGTCCAACATGCAGCAAGTGACACTGTGTTTTCAAAATTCATTTTTCATTCTTCATTAGTTGTTGTTACAACAATGTAGCTGCATGTTTACGGTCAAATGTAAATCTTTTGATAAAATAAATGATTCCAGAACAATGAAAAAAAATTCCTAATGTGTTCCTATTGTACTAAAATAAATTCCAAACTCCTCACCATATTCTATATAGCTCTATATGTGAAACGACTCCTTTCTGCCTCATTGATTTCATTTCAGATAACTTCCCTGCCAGTTCAGTACATTCCAGTCACTCTGGACATTCTGTTTCTCAAACATACCACACGTATTTCTGCCTTAGGCCTTTGCACTTGTTGTTCTCTCTACTTGTAATGATCTGTTTTTAGAGTTTTGCATGACTGAGTCCTAATATTCTGATTTCATCTCAAATATCACTTCCTTAGAGGGGCTTTAGCTAACCTTCATAAGTAGGACCCCCCAGAAGAAAAGAGAAAAATCCTACAGTATGGTATTGGGTTGGAATTAGAGGTATGGATATGTACTATATGTGTGTTTGTTTATTATGCTCATACCTGCTGATATTTTATGTACACGCTGCTGATATTTTATGTACATGCAACATTCTATGTACACATATGTATATCATGTACATATATTAACTGGCAATGAGTATAGTTAATGCCCAGATCTTGGTCTCTAAAAACTATTCCCCACTCAGAGGAAATTATATTCTTTGAAGAAATGGTTGATTTAGGGCTGGGGCAAGGAAAGTACAAAGTGAACCTGGAAATTTTCTTTTGCCTGAGGTAAAGAAGTGCTCATAAATTGATAGGACCAGGCCCAAAGGACACCTGAGCTAGCATGAAAATTCTCCCACTGGTCAAATTAGGGAACGTTTGAGATCAAAATAAGTAATAATATAATATATACACCTGGCGGGGGAGATTCCCACATGGCACAGCAGATCTCTGCTGCCTCGCCCGCTGCTCCCCTCAGCAGTGTATTTTGGTCGATCTGCCTGTTCTGCTCCCCACTCTATCTCTGGTGAACCCTCTCGCCGCCCCACGCCTCTGGCCTGTACCCCAGCTTGTTTGCATAAATAAATAAATCTTAAAAATACAATCTGCGAGTCCATACTGAAAAGTTTTTTAACTAAAGGAAATGGACAGAAAGCCAACTAATACATGTAAAAAAATTATACTATTAGAAAACTTTCATTTTGCAACTTCCTTAGTAATAATTGTCCCATGCAAGAAGTCAACATATTATAACACATTAGGTTTAATACTGTTGAGAACATGACATTCATGTTCTCCAAAAATCAGCCACAAATTATGCATAAAAAAAGGAAATACTGAAATACTAAATACATGAAAGACCAAACAGCAGGTTAAGAATGCAATGAAAAAAAATCCCCAAATGATCAAACTAAGAGCTCAAATTTGTATTGCCAAAAGTGGAACCAACTGATATTATTTATCTCCTGATATGATACACTGTGAAGGAAACAACAATTTCTATGTTGTATTTCTACACTCCCCCACATTAATCTGAATTTCATTATGACAAAGTAATTAAATAAATCTAAATTAAGGGATATTTCATAACAACTGATCTTGTTTCTTTTAAAATGCCAATATCATGAAAGACCGAATGGCAGGTTAGGAAATTGTTCTTTATTAAATGAGACTAAAGAAACATATCAACTAAATAAAACTAAATGAAACATGTGATACTTGATTGGATCCTGGATCTCTCTTTCTCACACACATACAAACACACACACACTTATAAAGAATATTATCAGGACAATGGGTGACAATTTCATCATGATAATGTATCAATAAGAGAACATCGCATTCTTATGTGTCACTTTCTGGAGTATTTAGGAATGCTATATTTCTCATATCTGTAACATAAACAGTTCAGTTCACTATCTTGAACTAGAAGCCCCATTCATTAAGTGGTAATAAAAAGTACTATTACTTCGATAACTTGGCTTAGAAGTGATAGGCAAGATAGACTGCAGGGAAATTATATAAGAACTTACTGTATTAAACTAGAAACAATCTGAGCTGAATCTTGATCTGTGATAAATATTCTGCTTGATAGAGAAGTAGAAGAGAACACAGACAGAGGGGTCAGCATCCCATAGGAAAAGGGTATAGTCAACTTGTTTAGGGATAAAGTTGTAGACTCATGGAGCAGGATTCTGGGAAGGCACATAATGATGGGAGATGACACTAGAAAAATATATTGAAACAAGATTGTGAAGGACTCTGGATGCCAAGTTAAGATTTGGACATCATTCTATAGGCAATAGGTGCCATCAACTAATTTTTAAAAGAGAAATATGTTTGGGGAAGAAAATAATAGAACAGTATTAGAATTTTTCTCTGTACCCAAGGCTAAAATTCAAATTAAAAAAATTCAAGATTATAGACACTACATACAGAGGAGGGATTGCAGAAAGGGGCCAGGGGCCAGGTGAAATGGGGAGAGGGGCAAAAAAAATTCAAGACTATAGAAAGTTTTAAAGGATAAACACTGTTTTCCTGTACTTTTCCTATGTTTAGGTTAGTTAAACCATAAAGGACATATGAGCATATAAATAAATTTACAAAGTAAACTTCAGGAAATTAACATTCTTGAGGAGATCTAAATTTGCTATCCAGTTTTATGTATCTTTAGATAAATATTCCAAAATTTAAAATATTTTGTTCTTTTCTTTGAATCTACTAAAATTGTCTTGTTAAATATTAAGGTGATTAGCATTGTATTTCATTTCCAGGGTTTCTAAGTTCAGAGGGATAATAATTATTAAGTCTTAGATTCTTTTTTAGCTCTTCTATTCAGAAACACAAAGGAGTCTTTGTTTCAGTATTAGCAGCTCTATTTTTTAATAGGCTTTTACCAACGCGCTTCTGTCTTTGCTAGTGTTATTCTTACACACACATATACAAAAGCTAAGCCAACAAAAATAAAATGAAAGTGGCATTTTAACAGGAGATTTTGAAACATAACATTTTCATATGAATCAAATCAAATAGCAACATCTGCAGGGCAACTGAAAAATAAGTTGTACTCTTTCCTGGATGATCAAAGCAGGATTGATTTTTTCCCCCAATTTTGGGACCTTTTTGTTTTTTATCCTACCTCAAACTATCCAACCCCAGATGCTGTCTATATAGAAGTTTTAAAGGCACATGAAAAACTATTTGTCAATTTCCACTGTATTTCTAAGCTATATGACAATAAATTTAAAATTACCTCATTGAGATATAATTTACATACCATATTTTCCCCTACTTAGTGTGTGTAATTCCATGGTTTTTTTTTTTAGCATATTCACAGAGTGATACAGTTACCACCACAATCTTTTCTTTTTCCCTTTTTCAAGATTGAGATTATAATTCATGTACCATAAAATTAATCCCCTTAAAGTATATAATTCAGTAGTTTTCAGTATATTCCTGAGATTGTACAGACACCACCACAATTTAATTCATTTTGATCACCACCCAAAGAAGTTTCAGACCTGTACCAAAGACTCTCCTTGACCAAATTTTAGTCAGAATCCTATAAACCCTCCTAGGCTTTGACCTTGGGCTTCAGTGGCCTTGTCAAACCTACAGTAACCAGTTTTAGTTAGAATCCTGTTAAGTCAATTTAGAGAGAACGCCAAATCCTGACATCTGATCATCCTTGGTATCGATCTGATATCTCTTCCCCTGTCACCCCCAGGAGATATCTGAGCACCCTGACAGGGCTTCTGGAAGAATCTTGCAGGTCAGTTTAGCTAGAATCCCTGCTTATCCCTGATATTTCTGCTCCTTGATTATAAATTCCTACTTGTCCATGCTGTATTTGGAACTGAGCCCTGTCCTTTTCCCTCCCACCACCAATGCAATAGTTCCTGAGTAAACCATGTTAACTACTATCCAGTTCTAGTTTTGACACCTGGTAATTGTGTCACTCACAATTTTCCTCTCTCCCATCCCCTGGCAAAAACTGATGTGCTTTCAGTTTCAATGGATTTGCATGTGCTGGAATTTAATATAATTATGCAATATGTGGTCTTTCACTTAGATAATGGTTTCAAGTTTTCATAATGTTTCAAGACTCATGCAAATTATATGTAGCCTGTGCCAGTACTTTCTTTTTATGCCTAAGTAATATTTTGTTTAATGGATATATCATATTTTTATTCATCCCATTACTCTTAAGCATCAAAGTCCTTTCTGTGAAGGCTCTTGGTGATCTGGTCCCTGCTACCACTCCCCTCCAGCCACATCCCCACCTTCATTGCTGAGTCACTAAGCTCCTTTCAGCCCCTCAACTGAGTGGTACTCTCCTCCCCATCCTTTCGTGCACACTAGCCCCATCTACCTTAGGTGGGATACACCCTCTAATCCTTCATATCTTAGTCCAAATGCCACAGCCTCAGAAAGTGTTTCTCATTCTCAGTTGAGCAGGTCTTCTTGTTACTCACTATTAAAGTAGCCTGTACTTGACCATGACAACATTTTCTCCTACTGTACAAAAACAATTCTTTTGTACCCTCACTGTATCCTCAGTGCCACAATAGGTAGTCGATAAGTATCTGCTGTGTCAGTGACATAATACAGGGTAAACTAAGACTATAGGAGTTTGACATCAGGAGCAAGATCAGCAGATAACATCCAGCCAAATACCTCCTTTTAATTTCTGCCTCTAAGGTTTACCATGTTAAGTATATATCAGACTTTATCAGACTTCACTCTTTTTTACTGCTGAATAGTATTCCGTTGTATAGGTATACCACAATTTTGTTTTTATATTCACCAGTTGATTTAAAAAAATGATATAAATTGTTAATAAGTTGATGCCAACATAAGGTAGCAATTAAGTTATCTGTGTGATATGTTCTGCAAAGTCACTATCTAGATGAACAAGATATTCTATGTACAAGATAATTACAAAAGAAAGAAAAGCTATATTATTCATATCCTAAAAATGACACAATATAGAATAATTTAAAGAGAAGAAAGGTGTAAGCATGTGACTGAAGGGTATTCAGGGAACCCAAATTGTTAAGGGGTGCAGGTTGTAAGTGTTCAGTCATCTGTGTGCACAAAGGCAAAGAAAGCAGACACTTAGTATGAAAGATATTCAATTGGTTTAAATAGAAAAGTACAAATAACAAGAATTAATGCAAGAAGAAATAGGAAACCTAAAGAGTTTTGTAACCACTAAAAATTATTTCAAACTGTACTCACAAAAAAATCTATCATGTGAGTTTTACCAAACTTTTTGTAGAAACAGATAATCTGCTTTTTCTGAGATTAGAAATAGGTCTCCTTAACCAATCTAATGATGCTGGGATAGCTTGTTTATTCATATCCCGGAATGTTAAAGTAGTTGAAAATATTGAAAAGTGAAAAGCAGGTATTTTTAAAATCACATTATTTTGTTTATTTTATTTATATACAAATCCGAAAGTAGTATAATTCAACTTTCCTGATCTTAATGGAAGCAAACTCACCAGTATTTTTAAAATCTACTTTAAAAGATTTTGAAAGCATATATTTAGGGGTGCATTTTTTCCTTTAGGTTCAGGCTTCAATACAGGTGACATTGCTAAAATCTAAGATGTTTAACATCACCAATCATTAGAGAAATTCAAATAAAAACTACAATGAAATATCACTTCATTCCCATTAGGATGGCTATTGTCCAAAAATACAGAAAGTAACATGTTGATGAGAGCAAACAATTGGAATCCTTGTGCACTGTTAGTGGAATGTAGAATCATGCAGCTACCATGGAAAACAGTGGAGGTTCTGTTACTTGCTGCAACATGCCTGAATCTTGAGGACATTATGCTAAGTGAAATAATCACAAATGGACAAATACTGTATAATTCCACTTATATGAAGTATCAAAAGAAGTCAAATTCACAGAAACAGAAAGTAGATTGGTGGTTGCCAAAGGGAGGTGGAAGTAGCCCTTTTGCATGCTTTTGCAAGCTGGAAAAATTCTGGAGATCTGTTGCACAACAATGTGAATATATTAATACTACTAAACAGTACACGTAAAAATTGTTTTTTTATGCATGTGTTTTTACCACAGTTAAAAATAAAAATGAGGGAGAGAAGTACTTAAAACTCTTAGTAACTAACAGTCTTCTGCAAAAGACAGCACTGCTTTGTTATATTAGTATTACTGCTTTTACTGCTGTTTTGTCACCCAGAAAGAAAAGTACAACACATTATATATTCCCTGAATTATCATCATACAAAAACATGGGGTACAGAGACTTGAAGGGAATGGGAAGACAAGGAAAATACTTGTTGAGTTAGGTAAAATCCTATTATGAAAAAAACAAGTTAAAAATCAATCCTTCTCCTGTGCTAGAGGGAAAATATTTCAAAACTTTTAGGAATTTTGAAAACAAAAGAAAGCAAAGTGTGTGGTAAATTAGGTAAAGGTGTCAATTTTATAATGAAGGAGAGGACTGGATTTCTGTGGTGAACTTAATGTAGAATATACAAACATTGATCTTTAATGTTGCATCCCTGAAACTCATATACGGCCATAATGCAATGTTACTTCAATAAAAATAAAATAATGAGCAAAATTTTAAATCATAAATAGAATCAAATCTTACTTTGAAAGACTCTTGACTGGCAATTGATAGTAGCTTTATTTGCTATAGCCTCAGCAATCATCTGTATAAATTAATTTAGGAGGATGAGAGGATTGATGTATTTAATGAATAGATAACTGAATTTTTTTACAAATGACATAAGGGAGGTGATTCCTGCTAACATTTAAAATAGATTGCAATGGACATGTGCATCCTTTTCAAAGAACAAAATCTTATTTCTCACAATAAAAGGAAAACAATGAAATCATAAAAATATTCTTTAAATAAATGATTCAATCAAAAAGTGCTTGTAAGCAAAGAAATTGTTGATCTTCCTCAGAGTGGGAAGAAAACAAAGGACTTAGAAAACATTGGTTTATTTTAAAAAACAGGCATTTAAAAATTCCATACGCTGAGAGAGACGTCATCAACATGGCGGTGAAGGGATGCTAGTATCAACTCTCCCAAAAGAAAAGCTGCCTATAAAGAGACATCAGCCAAACCCAGAGAAGATTCAGAAACACTACGTAAATCTAACACCCTCACGGGTGAGTAGAACTTGGAAAGAAGCTAAAAAGACTGATCAAGGAGAAGAAAGAACCACCAGATCCCCTCTCCCCTCCCCTCAACACAAAACCGGACCAGGAGACCAAGACGAGAGGCACCTGAGGAAACCGAGAAAAAAAAAAAGGAGAGCGAGGGCTCCCGAGGCAGTTCCACTTGCGCCGCTGGCAGAGAATTACCGCGGGAGGTGGTCAGTTTCATAACCCACAGATAAAGACTGCGGGCTAGGCTGCCGCGACTGCCCTCCAAGTGCCGGAGAAGTGCGGAACAAAAGCCGCGCTTGGTTGGCACTTCCCCCTCTGCACCGTGCAGAAGAGGGAGCCAGGTCAGGGCAACCCCACCGAGGCAAGCCAAAGCCCCCCAGGCGTGCACGCCCCCGCACTGCCACGGCCCTGCCCTCCAGCCGTGCTAACAGCTGCGCCCCGCCCTCCAGCCGGCCAACAGCCTCGTCCCCGCCCGCCCTCCAGCTGCCTGCGCCATCTGCGACCCCGCCCTCCAGCCCCGCGCGAGCGTGCGCACAGCCGCCCTCCAGCCGGCAAACAGCCCGGCCCCCCCCCACCCTCCAGCTGCCTGCACTGTCCGTGGCCGCGCCCTCCAGCCCTGCGCACGCGCACAGCCACACCCCCACCCTCTGGTCGTGCTGCCGAGCCGCTGCCGCCCTCTAGCAAGTAGAACCAAGGACCATGCCTGCCGGCACCAACAGCACAGGAATGCAACGATCAGAGCAAAGCAGAAGACCAACAACAGGAAGAAAAAAAATTACAAATGACCCTCAAAACAATTCACCACAGAAAGAAAACCCTTCT
>PVIJ01014484.1:0-40496 GCA_004024925.1 Scalopus aquaticus | reverse complement strand
TCGAATGGTTTCACTTATAACAGGACTATAGGGAGGCCGGGTGGGAGAGAGACACTCAGCGGTGGGGGGGTGGGGGGAGGGGAGGATAAGGGCACAAAATGGAAGAGAGGAGAATACAGGGGACCATGGAGATGGATCACGGGTGAATTGGTGGTGGGCTGCCCAAGGGGAATACAAAATGTAAAAGACATAAATAACAATAAAAAACAATAAAAACACTGTAAGAAAATAAAAGAAACCAATGGTTTTGTTATTTTAAAGCTAAATGGAACACATTTAATCAATTCAAATGCAATATTAATTTTTTTACCCCCCAAAATATTTGGATTTATGGTCTTTGTTACTTTGGTTAAAACATGGGAAAAATTCCCTGTGGCTTAAAAAATAATAATGATTTCTTTTTCTAAATTAGGAAAGTAGGAATGATGGAAATCACGGAACTAGCTGACCATGTGTAATATGAATAGTATTGAACACAGCTTTCTATCTTGTCATTATTCATGCTGGGATTCCAGGTTCTTTCTCATTTTTTACAAATATACGAAACATCTTGATCCCTGGTATGAGTTAACAAGGAATGTACAAGTCATCTCCAGACGCACTGGGAGATACTTGAGATGACAAACGTTGGTCTTGTCCTTCGGGGCTCCCCATAGAATGCATGCCCTATCCTTCCTCCTCCCTCATCAGTTTCTCTTCTATTACTTCCATTCTCTCAAGTTTGCCTCTACACAGTCCATTCCTACTGCCCTTTCTTTGAATCTCCTCTCAAATCTCACTTGTACTGTCCCATTTCAAATATTGTTGCATTTAGCCTTGCCCAATTATCTTCTTGTCTCCCCAAACACCATGCTTATCCCCACCACAATTCGTTCTCCACCCGTGATCTCCTATCTGTGTTTATGAGAGCACAGTGGTAGGCTGAACCCTTTCTATAGATCCAAAATAAATGCCTATCTGACTTTGAAACCACTGGTGATTTAAAGATGAGTAATGCTAGTTTGGGACCTTCTAAACTCAACTAGCAAAGACCAATGATGCCTGGGAGGCCATTTTCATCTTGTGGTATTTACTCAATGAGTGAATGATAACTTGTTTGGAAGCCAAACATTTTACTCCCTTAGAAACTTGCAGGCCAAAGGGTAAACCCCATTAAGAGATGATTAACTGTTAGAGAGGCTTTTGGCCTCATTAAATATTAAAGGAGCTCCTAGAGTCCCCATCACACCCTATACCTGATTGCTTTGTTTTAGCAGTTCTTCTGGTCTGGTCATTAAAAATTCATGAAAGTCATAAACTTTAAGAAATAGCTAGACTGTATTTATTTATTATGTATTGCATCTGTAATATGAAGTTTAAAAAAGAGAGAAACAATTTACATAAAATACTCTCCTTGGAGAACATGGAACAATTGTGGTCAGATGGTGGGTACTTTAAGACCACATCCAAGAAGATAATAATTCCCCTATTATAAAGAGTGATGGGGTGCTTCCATGGCATGTGGCTACAGACCTGGGGAGATAATTCATGGGAAGAAATTTTGTCCTTCCTGCCTTGCCCAGCATTTCAGGTTGAGTCCGGAGTTCTGGTGATGTCTCTTAGTGCTCTCTCTTACACAGGAATTAATTATGGATACACCTCAAATTGTTATTTGAAGCCTACAAAATCTTTCACTGTCTTTTACCATTACTAGTCTGGCATTAGGTATAGGATTGTGACTTAGTGACTTCAAAACAAATGTTTTTTGATTAGTCAAAGAGAGGGTGTGCTGGACCTTATTGCTAATTATACTTCTGTGATTTTTTTTAAATAACACATATATCCTGCCAGAAAAAAATAATCATGTTTTGAAGAAAAGATCAAGCGCTTTCATCATCAGTATCTCCTGACACTTGAATTCAGGTAGGCAGATAATACAAATTTAACAGTTTTCACTGAGAATAACAGCAAACACTGAAAATAACAATAAAAGGGATACCCCATGCCCATTATAGTATTTTTGCTTTTTCATAGCATTTTCATATTTATTTGATAATGATCATACCTGCTTTAAAATAGGGTGGTGAAGATTAAATTAGTAGTATCAGAAAGTGCTTTGTTGTCATTGGGTGATGCCATTTATATGACAGTCTTGAAAAGGCAAAATTAAAGATTCAGGAAACATTTTTGTCAGGTGCTAGGAACTGGGGACAGGGAGGGCATGGGGGGTATCTTTCTTGCCTTACAAGTACACGTTGGAAATGGAGGAGGAGATGACAATGCTTTACAAGTTGATTGTGGTGAAGTTAAATGGCGGTGTTTGTCAAAACTCAGAGCTGTACACTAAAAAAGGTGAATTTTACTATTTGTGTACTATACCCTATTGTCCCTGACTTAAAAAGTAAATAAATCACTTAGAACAATAGTGCGTTTGCAATAAACATTAGCTATTGTTGTTATACTGAGTGTTTGATTTCTCAGTGATCATACAGGGTAAGCAGGATATTCTTTTATCTTAACTGGAGAGATGAACAATCTCCAGGTCTAGGAGACAATATGACCTATTCAAGCCCGCACAGCAAAGAAGACTCTACACCAGATCCAGCTCTCCAAATTCTTGACTCTCTTTTCATTCTCCTTCAAGTCTGACACAGAGTCAGATGCAAGGATAAGAAAGACTCCGCTTTGGTTTGCTTCGGCTGCCATAAAAAAATGCCATGACTGGATGGCTAAAACAGAAGGGATTTATTTTCTTGGTTCTAGAGGTTAGAAGTCAAAGGTCGAGGCACCCACTGCTTTGGCTTCTGCTGAGAGCTTTCTTCCTGCCTTGCAAAGAGCTGCCTGGAGCTTGGGCTTGTGCAAAGAGAATACTAGCTTCTCTCTCTTCTTACTAGGAAACTAATCCTACTGGATCAAGCCCTCACCATAAGACTTAATTACTTCTTTAGAGGGCCCATCTCCAAATCCAGTGATACCTAGGGCTAGAACTTTAGCATTTGAATGGGCAGGAGGGGTGCAATGTTCAGTTTATAATGTTCTCCTTGTCATGGCTCCCCCTTCAGACTCCAGTGAACACTGAGGCAACAGGAACACTGAATACTAGGAACTATGTGATTCTGATCCACAATCAAAATCTGTGGTCCTACATCAGTGTCTGCATATGCACAAGTGAATCTCGACCCCACTATCACCTTCCCTTCCTGATAAATCTTGGCTTCCCTATTACCAACTAAGTCTGAAGTTTAGCAAATGGCTTAAACCTGCTGTTGTCCCATAGCATCCCCCAGGTTCAGTGCATTTCTAGTACAAACCTTAGAGCAAATCTCAGTCCTAACCCTATCCCCACTCCACTCCAATTCTAGGGGTAGCTGGGAAGAATAAACAGATACTGTGATTCCTTCATGATCTCTAGATGAAGGCAGAATGCCCCTGCACTATGTGTCACCTCCAGGGGCATCCCTTGTAGGCCCTAGTTCCCCATGACACAGTGCTGCCTGGTTGGGCACTATGTACAACTCAAAAAGCCAAAGAACCCAGTGTCAGGAGTAATGCAGTTTCACCTTGTTTTACAATGGATTCTAACCAGGAGCAAAAAAGTCTTCTTTCAAGCATACCAATGTTTAAGAATCACCTTTGGATCTAGAAGCAAGGATTCTTCATTTTAACAATAATTTGAAATTTTGACAACAATCACATGTTCTCCCCCTTTCCCACTGCCTCCCCCACTCTCATTCCACTACCTCTTATCAACTTTGATAGGGATTTTTCCAAATGGATCGATGGAAAGTGATGCCTTTGGAAAGAATGAACACAACATGCTGTCTGGTGTGTTAGTATTGCACTTCTACATCTCTCAGCAATGGCACTCTGTGTATTTTGACCATATACATTTTATCAAGCTGCTATTATTTTAATGTTCAGTGTTACTGAGCTTTTTATGGTCTCATGAGCATTCTGGTTTTAAACCCAAGAGACCATCTGACTCTTTAGCATTTGAGACCAAGGAATTATATCCTTTCCTGGTGAAAAGCCTACAGGGACTGACATGTTCTGAGCAAAGGCAACAAGAAAGCCAGAGGCAATATAGGTTCATGTCATTGTCTATATTAAGGTGATTACATTATGTTGATTTAGTATCAAAATGTGAATGTGAACTTGTTTCTAAGGAAATAACTCAGAGAGGTTAATATTCCAGCAAGCTTTCAGAAAGGAAAGAAAAAAGTGATTTGTCAACAGAGTGGGGAAGAAAAGCTTCTCTATATTAGAAACAGCACTCTCCACCAGCTGCGATTATGGTGATTACTGCTACCCTGGGTGCATCATGTCCAGTAAGTGGGGAGATCAGGTTTCTGGGTAGACACCACATATCTGTCCCACCATTAACTCAGCTTGTTAGTTAACACTGAAGACCCTGCCAGAATGAACATTTCGCCATTAATCTGAGATGTGGATTTAATACACCAGAGTCAGTTAAAAATGAATAAGGTCCTCTTTCCTCCCAGCTGTGGAAGTTCATTCTGATACAGAAACTGATGTCTTGTGTCCATTTGATGTAACAATAATGGGAAAGTTGCTTCCTCTAGGGAACTCTGAATGGCGACCTGACATTATCATCCTTTTCTGCTATCTCTGTGATGTGTGTAATATGTAGAGATTGCAACCTATGGTATAAAGGACATTGTGATTTCTTATGATGATCATGAGAACTAAGAAATAATATAATAAAAAACCACAATGACATAGTACCTACTCTGTGTGCCACATTCTGTGCTAAAGGCTTTACATTTAAAACTCATTTTTCTCATACCTCTCCAGGCATACCTACAGATTAAATACACCCATAGAAAGTGCACATACTATAAGCAGCAGGTGTTTTAGAGTTGTGAAACAGGAACCCAATTTCTATGCACAATGAATAATGGCAGCTCAGGGTTGTGGGAAACCAGTGTGATGTGGCTATATGTTTCTCAAACGTTTCCACCAAGGCACCCACAACTGTAGAGTCATTGGGGCCAAGTCTCAGTAGATCTCGTCCAAGATGTTTATGCCAAACGTGGAATTTCTTTTAAAAATTTCACTTTTACAGTTTAATATAATTGTTGCATTTGACTCCCATGAGTTATTATGAAGAGAAATGCTTTGTCTCCAAATTACGTATCAAAATTGATGCTTTAGAAACATAAGCCATGTCCAATTTGTGACTTTGAGTGTCTGGTTCCTATATACCATCTTTTATCCAAAGTCTATGTAGACTACTATTTGGGAGGTGCTGGGCAAAGAAAGTAAAGAGATATTGGAGTCAACAGAGCTAGCTTCCCCTTGTAGTTCAGACACTTACTAACTAAGCGAATGTAAATAAGTGATTTTATGTCTTGGGGTCTCCACATCCAAACTGGAATAAAACCTAGAGGCCTGGTTCAAACCTATATGCTTCTCCAATGGTCTAAATTCTAGAGGAGGTGTTGAAAAGCCCTATGGCTAGAATGAAGCAAAAAGTGACATTCAGGCAATAACTTTGGGATAACAGAAGCAGCCCCAGGGTTACATTCCATTCCATCCTGCCCACTGCTGTTGCTGAGGGACACCAGTCACGCTGGTGACCTGCAGCAGAAGCCTTGACGCTCTCCATGTGCCTGGGCAAGTAGTGGCTTCCCTCTAAATTTAGAGATTGGGGACAGTGATACTTATTGTGTCATATCTGAGAGGCTCAAGGAAGGTAGTTGACATAAAGTATGGCTTAAGTGCTAACATCCAATCCACACACACTATACCATCAATCTGGTTTCTTTTTATAAGCCTTGATTTCAATACATTTCAAGAAATCTGCATTTGATTTTTGTTATGTGCACTGTAGGGAAAAAACATTGAATGAGATTAGATTCTTATGTCAAGAACTTGTTCTATAACCTTTATACAAGGCAGAGATTTGATGCCATAGTGGGAATGTGCATAACTGTCCGTAGGTAATAGTGGTGCATTTTGATCTACAACTGAATGCACTGATGTTTTCAGTTGCCCTCTGCTAAGTTGATATTAGGATATCCAAACATTTTTCACTATATCCAAAGGGTCACATAGAGGGAGACTATTGGAAAGTAGGAGAGAGAGCTTTCAAAGAAGATAGAGCCCCCAATTCTTCACTGAAGCTTCCTGAGAAGGAGTTGGTGACCATGTCCCAAAGAGACTGTGATGACCAGTTGAGTTTAGCTTTCTGGCTAACATTGAACTTTTAGCTACCATTTAACTGCAGACTTAGCATGTGCAAGGCACAGCCACATATTCACTGAACTGCATTGAGCACTAGCCCAGACAATACAGGGGGGAAAAAGGCACAGGGGTTAGGGATCTCCATCAGCTGTGTGGAACAGAGACAGAGGCTAAACATGGAGCCGATTTAATTTTCTCACCTACTGGAAGTCCTGGGGGTATGCCATGAAGGCTGGTGGGCTACAATGACGTCCTCCCAAGGACAACCTTTAAAAGACATCTGAAGACTGTCCACTTTTTTTCACCTCCATTTGGATCCCCCAGTGTTGGCGCTTTCCTCCCTGGGCTCCTGTGACAGCAGGCTAATTGGTCAACCCACTTCCTTCCCTTCTTACCTTCTTCCAATCCACTGTCTGCACAACAGCCAGAGCACTAGTCTTCAAATAGTAGTTATATCAAATTATTTGATTTTTTACCTAAACTCTTCAAGGACTTCTCATTGCTCTGAGGATAAAATAAGTCATTCAAGTGACTTGCACTCTGGTTGGCCTTAGAGCCTTCTTCTTTAGTCTCCCCTCAAGCTTTACCTCTGTCCTTGCACTGATCTGTTCATTTTGGTCTTCCTTCTGTTTCTCAAATGTCCTCAGCTCTTTCATACCTTAGCTCCTTCACACAGGCAGTTTCTTGATTTGACTAATTTCAACTTGTCTACATAAATACCACATTCCTAAACTACCACCTCCAAAGCAGGCTAGACTCCCCGGTAGCACTACTTCCTTAGCCTTTGCGGCACATTTGTGATACCATGCTTAGTTGTGATACCATGCTTAGTTGTGTGTTTATATGCAGGCAACCTCCCCTACCTCTAGACTGCAAGTTTCATGTGGGAAGCACGCTCTGGTGCCTGGATACTCAACAGATATTTGTCAAGTAAAGAGATTGCATCTGGCTGCTCAGGGAATGTGTGCAGAGGGTAGACAGTGCAGTATGAAATGAACATGAAGGAGAACAAGGGGATAATCCAGAAAGGCAGCTTCCTGTCAGCACAACCCTTTAGAGCCCAGAGGGCTATCTGGAGGGTAAAGGGAAAAAGCAACAGTAGCCGATTTGCTTAGAGAAGGACACCCGTTCCTCATTTGAACTGTAAATAAGGAATGGAAACGACATAGATTATACACAGAGCAATGCACATATGGGATAAGTTACCAAGAAAAGCCATGGAAGCAAAAGATTAATGAGCTGAAGTGACACCTCAGGAGAGAAGAGGGGGTGAGGCTGCAGAGAGAATGGAAGGGCTGGAAGCCGTGTCCCAAGGGTCCCCTCCCCTTTCCTGTCCTGTGGTATGTCCCTTTGGTCATCCCAATTTCCCTCCAGGAAGTCATCCCACATACAGAGGCCTCCTTGTGGCCCCATCAGCATTTTCCTGTGGGAAGGGCTTAGGAGTGGCTGACACTTGGAGGGAGAGAGCTTGCCTTAAAGCTGCCTTGGCAAGGTGCCACACATGCGCAGCCATGATGGCGGGAGAGGTAAGGAGGCAGGAGGAGATTAATGAGGAGGTCTTAGCATTACCACTGCCTCCTAAACAACTTCCACCTACCCCTGTAGCTCCACAACCTTAAATGTGAGCAGAATGCTGCAAAGTAACTTAACTCTGGAGAAGTTAAACTAAGATTAAGCCCCCTTCTCTCAAAGGACTGTCCATTTCCGTGAAGGCAGATTATATTAAGAAAAGCTATTATAACAGTTTTTGCATTCTCAAACCCTCATTGGACAAAATGCACACTGATATTTATAGTCTTTGAGCTAATAATCATTTGTTTGCTTTGGCATCTTTCACTCATTCAGCAAAAAAGTTACTGAACTACCTATTGGAAGCACAGCATTGCCCTAGACACTGGGGACACAAGTGTCAATCAGCCCCAAGTCCCTATAAATTTCTTATTTATTGGGAGACACAGACTGTACATAAATCAACAGATGACCATGCCTGATAATGTGAGGTGGTGATAAGTACAGTGAAGATAAAGGAAGTAAGTGGATAGACAGGATAGAGGGTAGTGATACTTTAAATAAAAATGTCAGCAAAGGCTCTCCTGAGCAGGTATCTGAGTAAAGCAAAAGAACAAGACATGCAAATAACAAGATGCCCTATCTGGGCATTAGGTTCAGCAGATGCAAAGATCCTGAGGTAGGAACGTTGATGTGAACAATCAAGAGGCTAGGATGGCAGAAGAGACTGCAGCTAGAGGGAGGATAAGAAAAGGAGGTGGAGTTGTACCCAGAGGGGCATCTTTGGTGGTTTTTTTGTGTAATGGCATAGCCACACTGGAGGGGGGAGAGTCTTAGCTGTATACCTGTGTCTATATTTATATTCTACCTTTACTTCTATATCTAAATCATATGTTTTGGGCCTCCCTGGTAGTGCAAGGGGTTAAGTCTCAGCACTATGAAGCTATCGCCAGCCACTGCAGTGTGAGTTCGATCCCCTGCCAGGGAGCTGACCCATATGCCACAACAGACCTCTCCTGCCTCACCCACTGCTCCCCTCAGCAGTGTACTTCAGTGGATCTGCCTGTTCTGCTCCCCACTCTGTCTGTGGTGAATCCTCTCAAACCCCCCCCCCACACACACCTCTCTGGCCTACACCCCAGCTCTTACATATATAAATAAAAAAAAAAACTAAAAAAAATTGTATGTTCCATCCACATAGTATTTGAAGGCAAGCTACTGAATATTGTTTTACAACAAACACACAATATGTAACCTAACTATTGTTACTATTTACTAAGTAGGGAGATGAAGACATAGCAATCCAAGACCACAGTCAGCAGGGTCCGAGATAGCAATGGAGGGCAGCCATTTCAAGTCCATGAATCTCACTGCCTCTTATTTTACATCAAATCCACCTGGTGGCATAACCAGTTAAGCAAGTCAGCTAAAGTGATCATCACCCATTTTCTCTGAGCCCTGTTCAGGAAGAAATCCCTTCTTCCCTGCTGCAGAGAATCTGACAATAATGGCACTGCACCAGAACAATAACCAATACTTTCTTTTGCAGGAAGTGATAGATTAAAAAAAAAAAAATTAGATTTGATTGACGAAGTCCCCCAATCCCTTCTTTCAATGGAAAGAGGAAGGGGTAGTGGAGGGATCCAATTACTTCTAGTCCCTTTGGGAGCACAGATATATTCCTGAGTTTCTGGCAGCTCAGAAGCTCCGGATGCTTTGATGATAGCCCCCTTGGTATTTAGTTTTAAGATTCATGCTTACGGCCTCTGCATACATTTTTCTCTCTGTGCACAAGTTGGAGACTCCCTCCCTCACCATAACCCATTTTTCCTGAGTATTTTCCCAATACTCCACCAGTTGTATGATCACATCACTGTTGAGGGCCTTGAAGATGAAAACAATTTGAGTTCCCTTTGAGGAAGAAAGTTGCCCTATGATATCCCCAGGAAAAAGAGAAAAGATCCAGTAAATCCAAAGTTCTTGATGATGGTTCCTTAGCATTCTTTGTTTATGAATCTTCCTTCCTGCCTCTCAATCTCTTAGTCAACCCCATGACCATTTTCCTGCAAATTGCTTCCCAAGATGTCTAGCCCTGACAATTACATTTTGTTTATATGAAAACATCAATTTATGTACAGTTCACTGGCATTTAAGGTACTGTATTTACTGGTTAATATCTACTTGAATCCATTTACTGAAACTGCTTTTGTGAAAAACATAAAAGGCCTTTTATACTATGATCTACCCTATGAACATTGATTCAATGACAACAATTTTCTTTAGCCTTGAATTTGTCTTTAGAGATTAAGACAAGAAAATTCCAGAGAAAGGCAAGGTTTATACAGAACAAACAAGTTATTGCAAGTCAACTGAGAACTGGAGGAAAGACAGAGTTGATCCCAACTTTAGCAGGAGCTAAACTGATTCTTTGAATCTATTTGGTTGTCTTTTGTCCATTCTCTTTGCTGGAATAAGCTCCATGATTTTGATGATTTGGTTTAGTGCTGTATCTCTAGTGCTTACTATAATGTTGAGTACACATCACAGTTAAATCATTGCTAAAGTGGATAAAAAGATGGCTTCTCTGGTAGCACAGGGGTTAAATTCTCAGCCCTATTGCCAGCTACTGCTGCATAAGTTCAGCCAGGGAACTAACCCACATGGCGCAGCAGACCTCTCCTATCTCACCTGCTGCTCCCCTCAGCAGTGAATCTCAGTAGATCCACCTGTTCTGCTCCCTACTCTGTCTCTGGCGAATCCTCTCACACCCTGCACCTCTGGCCTACACCCTAGTTCTTGTATGCATAAATAAATTTTAAAAAATTAAAAAAAAATAAAGTGGATAAATGAATCATTTCTCTTCCAATGAGTACAATTCTTCTAGAGAAAGTAATCTCTGGAAGATCCCCAATCTCTATAATTTTCCCCATATGTTTGTGTTCCCCATATGTGGAAATCCTAATGTGTAGTCTATTAGATCAGCCTTTGGTGGTGGTTAGATCTTGAGGGTGTGGGGCAGTCCTCAGGAATGGGATTTGTACCTTGTAAAGAGAGACTCGAGGGTGATTCCTCCCCTCTGCTACTCAGTGAGAATACAAGAAGTCTGGAACTTGGAAGAAGGCTCTCACTTGACCATGCTGGACCATTATCTCAGACAGCCAACATCTAGAAATGTGAGAGATAAATGTCTACTCTCTACAGGTCACCCAGTTGATGGTATTCTGTTGTAACAGCACGAGTGGACTAAAATACCACCTTTTTCTGTCTTTCAGTGATTCTAGTGACCTGACCTCCTCTGCCTGCAGTCTCCGCTACCACATTAGCTTCTGTATTGGCAGGGGAGAACCAGCATAGAGTAGTGTAAGAGGGTCCACACTGGGCTCAAGCTAAATAGGTTTTCCTGGAATTCATAAATTGAGGCACTTTGATTCACCAAACAGTGTGATAAATGATACATGCACACAAACACACACACATAACCTTGCACTTAGCATTTGTCACTGTATATGTAGCTGACTCAATTGTCTGTGGTCTCCATTTAAAAATTCTAAGAGGAAGAACTCTATTTTTAGTTTTCTTGCATCTCCATGTCTGGGACAGTGTCTGGCACATAGTAGGTCATCATAAATATGTGTTGGATGAATTAGTACACAAGTGAACTTAACCCTTTGCACTCCGCTGTCCCCTCTCAGGGGACATCAGAATTCTAGCATATCACTCGGATGTCCCCTCTCAGGGGACATTGCAGTTTATTAGTGATTACAGGGAATTGAGTTATTTCAACACAACTTTTTGAGACATGCATGTTTCCCTGAAGTTTTATCTTGAAATGGCACAAGAAATTAAATAAAAATATCGTAAAATTACTAAGATATATACAAGAAATGTCAGCGGGTTTTGTGTCAGACGAGAACGTGCACTAATCAGCCTGCAATGCATATTGGGGAGTGTTACAAAGCTTATCATACCGTACAAAATTATAAACAATATTGTTTTTTTTGCAAATATACATTCCTCGATGTCACCCAATTCATATAAGTCCAATATCATTATAATACGTTAATTGGTTCCAAAATTATACTAAATAATACGAGGGTCTGTAAATGCACGTTTCCGCCGCAAAGTAGCGTCGAGTAGCTGGCAGCCAATGTCCAGAATGGTTCGGAGTGCAAAGGGTTAATAATGGCATTTGAACATAATAAAGACCTTAAGGGTTGAACAATCTGGGGTACTCTTTGATTGGTTGCTTCTGAAATTCAGATATGACAAACAAAAAATTAATATATAAATCATTTGTTAGGGGGAAAGGAAGAAAGTAAAAGGAAGGAAAGAAGGGAGGGAAAGAGGGAAGAAGGAAAAAGGGGGACAAAAGAGAATAGAAGGAAAAGGAAAGAAGGGGGGAAAAGGAAAAGAGATTGCTTCCCTTACAAGATAAACCTGGAACTGCCAAGATGATATCAAGTGGAAATCTACAACCTGTTTTCTTCCCATTTGTATTTCTCTTACATTAATTTTGCTTGCCTCTTCCATGCTCCTCCCAGGAATGCACAGCATCCCTTTCGTTGCCCTCAAAAATAGAGCAAACCCTACTCTTCCTGTTCACCGTAGCACAGCTCAAGGTGAGCTGGAAGCCTTTGCTAATGTCTACTGGAAAAGCATAGAATAAACTGAGCAAAGACAGGAATATCCTAATGTGAAGGATCCTGACAGTCTCACCCTTCTTAGCTGGTCCACTGAGTGCTCTCAGTTCTGAGTTTCGGTTGCCTGCCCAACTCAGCAGGAAGCGTTTGTGAGTTCCTCACACCTTAGTCTGACCTGGCCTGATGTTGAGGGCATCATTTGAAGACAATCTCATCCTACTCCTAGAAACTTCTTTATGGTCTCTTTGCTCTGCACCTGCTCTACCCCACCCTCCAGCCCCCAGGGGACCCATGATCTCTCTCTTTGCCCATAAGTCAGACTTTACCTTTGCCCATCATCATAACCAGACTTGAATACAACTTAGTACTGGAGCAGTCAAGCAACAAAAGTATGGTTAGTTCTTTACAGTCTGTATTTGTTAAAACTTTCAGAAGAGAGGAATGTTCAGTTTTTGAGGAATTTGTAAGAAGCTTTTTATGCTTTGTATGCTTGCTAAACACTTCCTCTCCTCTCTAAAGTAAATGGCTAAAGTTGCACCATTATGTTTGAGAAAAACGGCTACTCCTGGAGGGAAAAATTAGATTCAGCAAAAGAGAAACCCAAAACAATCTATAAAATGCAGCCCTGTAGGGGAACAATGGCCGCTAACCATCCCCACTCCCCGCATCTGAGCTCCCACCAGGCGTGATCTGCAGTCTCACAGGTCAGGCACTTAAAGATCCCTGCTAATGAAAACTCAGCCAATCAGAACTGGCCACGCTTTGCTAGTTGTCCTCTTGGGGTCTTCAGATCTATGACCACCCTTGCTTTGCATTTATATTACCCATGTCCTGGTCAGGAAAGCTGAGGGCTGGGCAGTGAGGGTAGAAGTTTATTTAGCTGGAGGGAGGTAGGCTAAGGTGTGGTCTCAACTCCCTCTTCCAAGTGATGGAGCAGTATTATCAGGGGCAGGTCATCCAGGGCAGGTCAAGAAAGGGTGAGGGTGATGTTTGATACAATCAGTTTTTTGAAATTAATGGCCAAAAGGTCATTAACTGCTTGAATGCTCGAATGAAGCCAGCTGTGAGGTTGGCTTCCCTGCACCTCTCTCAGGCTCTATGTTAAGATACCCAGTGGGGATCTTCCAGCTGTTCCCCCTGATTTAAAAACTCAGGCCTCTAGATGAGGGGAAAAAAAGCTTTAGGTATCCCATATTCTAGAACAAGTCTCTATATCAGTAACTGACAACAGGATCAGATTTCTTCCCCCCAAAATAGAACAAGCTCTAAAATAACCGCTCACCACGCTGGATCCCTCTTCTCTCTGTTTCGGGAGAGAACTGGGTGGGGGTGAGTGATATGAGCAAGAGCAATGGGGCCATCTGTTTGGGGGGCATTGGAGGAATGTTCCTGAACAGAGGTCATTCCTTCCTCTTCTCTGCTCCCACCACCTTCCACCTGAAACCAAGTAAGGGGCTCCAGAGAATCACATAAAGAAGGGGGTACTTTTAGACAAAGGAGGCTGGGACCTCAGTTTTGCATTTGGGTTTCTGTTTGGGCACTGGGCTATGCATTCCAAAGGGAAGTGGAAGCAACGGAGGAAGATGGCGTTGCTGAGTAGGGGCAGCAGGAGAGCCGGCTCTCGCGTCCTTTGGGAAAGGAAAGATGTGAGAGGTCCTCGTGAGCAAGTGAGTGCTGGGCAAAGGGCCTATGTTTGAGCCTGCCTGTCTGTCTCCTGGCTGCCCACGGTGACACCTGACCCACAGGGGTCAGAGAACTAGTGACTGACTCAGGAGAAGATGACAAGTGAGTAGCAAGGAGATACTTGCCTTTATTCTCATCCCTCTGCTAAGTGACAGGAAATACCAAAATATTGGAATGCACTATATGCCATACCTATAATAGACGGAGTTTAAAACACTGACAATACCAGATGCTGGTGAGGGTGTGGGACCACAGGACCCTCACTGTGGGGGGCAGGGGCATTTAGAAACTCTAATTTCTGCTCCGGTTTGCAGTGAACCTAAGACTACTCTAAAAATTAAAGTCTATATTTAAAAGTGTTGCAATGAGGACACCGGCTGTCGCAATGGCCGAAGCTCTGTGCTCATTTGCTGTTATGTCTTTGAAACTTCAGAAAAGGAGGTTGCAGGCCCTGCATGGTCCTCACTGCAGTCCTCTCCCTCACTGGGCCGTGGAAGCTCTACTGCAGAAACCGAGGCCCTGGGCAGTGAATACAGACTTGTGGCTTGAAGGAAACCAGTAGGGAATGCAACGGCCCTGCCCTGGGAAGAAGTCCACTCTCCACAGGAAACCATTGCTCAGGAGTCTCAGAAATGGAGATGTGGTGTGGCAAAGGGCTCGGGAAGAGGTGAGGGAACGTGGACCATTTTCACGCATATGAAATTAGGATGACCATGCAAGGTACCTCCTGTTTCCCTAAACACCACTTATGGGGTGAAAAAAAAAAAAGACTATTTTTGTTTTGATTTTGAGAACTTGAGAGTTAAAATTCCAAAGAGGATGACAAGGATTTGGGGTGTATCATTATAGCCATGGTGCTGAACTAGAATAAATCAAGATGAAAAGATGGTAGGATATTAGTGAGAAGCATCTTTAACTAATGATTTGTGTCTCAATGGCTCAATATGTTGGCAATATCATAGCAAAAGATACTGGAATATGATTGTCATAACAGTTCTCTTCCAAAGATATTAGACTCTTAGCAGACAGTACCAAAAGGGCTTTTATAACTTACTGGTGAGAGGATTTAGAAGTGAGAAGAGTGAGTGTCTTATGACTTTTCTTACAAGCTTCAACAGGCTTGAGCTGTCCTAAATGAGAAAACTTCAATCTTGGGTTGTGGAAGGGGTATCCCCTTGCTGGGGAAAGTGTTAAAACAACTAAAATGGACTTCATGGGCTGACTAGGCATTCAAACTTACCTTCTGCACAAATAACTAAGTGCCTTATGTGAACCAGGGAGCAGGGCACTGCAGGGCACTTAAGAAGGCACGTTCAAAAAATAGTCCAGGAACCTCAAGATCAGAAGACAACAGGGAAGAGTTTCTTTGGTTGAGAAAAGGAAAGGCTGTTTGGGTATTTCCAAAAAAAAAAAAAAAAAGAAAGAAAGAAAGAGCAAGAGATATACAACCTCCACTATAGATAAAGACTTGTTTGGGGCAAATGCTCACTCACAGCTACTAAAATGCTAATACCTGAGGCTGGATTACAGAACTATGTTGGGGGGACTCTGTATAATGGGTAAATGAGTGCCCTCCAGTAGCAAATTCATTTCCTTTCCTGAATGGATATCACCTAAGAAGTGACAGTGTAGTGGCATGGAGTTCTCCATGAAGCAGAGCTTGAGGTATCAGATTAAGTCATGGGAGGAAAGAAGGCAAGAAGAAAAGTTGCTGAATTAGCAACTCCTATGCAGGGTCCATGTGACTGATTATTATTCATAAGCCTCTTCCACAGACTAGAGGAAATACTGTGTCTCAAGAAAGTCTGTTTGAAGGGAAGAGTGGGGAATCATTTCTCTACAAGCTCATGTCTCCTATTGCTGGAAGACTGACACTGGGTGTTGGCTCCCCTGTACTTCCATGCTGAGCATGCAAGGGCACCAGAGTACAGCTGTTTCCTAACTCAGCATCAACAGAGAAGCACCATGACTTGAGAAGCAAACAATGTGCCGGGATGCAAGGTGTGGTGCAACCAGAAACCTATACAAAGCCGTAGTCACAAGAGCTGGGGCAGAACAAAATGGCCAAGGGTCTCAAAGAAAGGCAAAGCCAAGAAGGTCCAGAGGAGGACACAATAGAGGTACCTGCTACAGGAAGGGGGTTAGTCAGCAACACTCCACTTTCTCTTCCTTTTGCCATGTCACCATGGTTAGCATCACCGTTCCTCAACCAGGTGTCAGACTCATCATTACTTAAGCAGCCTAAGCCCACCCAACCCTTCCCAAATTTGCTTTGCTGAATACAGAATCAGCCTTCATGTGAGGCTGGCCTGGCGCCCCTCCGCTAACCACTCAGCTCTCACCTTATATCTAGACTCACTCCTCTTCCTCACCTGTCCTAGGGACAGTAAGTGTCTGTATGAGCCCCCATGTGCCCCTAGCTCACAGCTCATAACCTGCAGTGCTGGAGTGTCTCCAGGCATTTTCTTCTCTGATCTAGCAATTCTGCTTGGTCTCTAACAATTGTACTTGTTCCCCAGAAAGCCAGAGACACCTGTTTCTGTGCTTCTAAACACAAACTCAGTGTCTGTCTCTGTTCCCCAGGACAGATTCCTCACAGCCAGTTCCTGTTTGACAGGGCTTTGGGCTCTCCATGCACAAGGCTCCTCATTTTGGAGTTGACACACTTCAAAGGGCACTTAGCTTCCTCTTGCCTATGGACCGGAGATTGTTTTTAATCCTATAAACCAACTTTACCTGAGGGATAACCCTCTACCACTGGCTGGACCTGCCTACCATCATGTTCAAGCCTGTCTAGCCCCTGTCTGTTCCTACACCTGTCCTGTCTGGTCTGGCTGCCTCATCTGCATAGCAAATCCTACACTATGAAGACAACAGCAAATTAAGAGATGATAGAGATTTTGACCTTTGTTGGCTTCCTGCATGGTTCCACAAACCTCTGACTGGGTCACAGAGGCATCTGCTCACCTCCATGGCCAGGTAAGTGCTACTCATCCCTGGGATGGATGCAGGGGACCCTGCACATAAGCATGCTGGACTCACCAGCCTGGAAACAGCCACAGAAAAAGAGGGGGAGAATTAATCAATGGGGATCCTAGGCAATGAGCCTGGTCACTGAGCATCGGTGGGGGTGCACACCCTTGGGGTGGGGATAGGCTGATGCTGGTTCTCTCTCTACTGCTCTCTCAACTACTCTATTTTATCTTTAACATACACCCACGCTGTGGGTTTAAGCCTGGTACTTAAAGGCATGCCCGATGCATTCAGAAAGCCTTCTGACTGCAGACATGGGAGAGAGTCCTAAGGCTCTGACTCCAAGTCCAGTGCTCACTACCACTCATTTCTGGTGCCCAGTCACCAGCCTGGGTGCACTCCCCGGAGTCACACGGTCAGGGTAGTCTATGAGACCCCAATGCAGAGTGTCTCCTCCAATTTGGTGTGATTTGGAGACAGACACAGCTGAGGAATAGCCCATCTTCCATCTGTAAAGCATAACTTTTAAATGATTTGCCTCTGGACATCTGTGTTCTGCCCAGTAGCCACCATCACCTGGGACACAGGCTACTCTGCTCTGGCTCTTCCCTTTGACAAGACACCTTAAATTTTCTTTTGTGAGTGTGGGGGAGTAAGAAGCCATCACGGAGGTCATTGCCAAATCTTATCACAGCAATGTCTCTTGTACTGCGTTAATAAATGTTAAGTGCTTGATCACTCACAGTAATGAGAAAGAGTCTGCATCTTTAGAAACACTTTTCCCCAAGGTTAATATTTTATGCTAAGTCTCTTCACTCTTTTGACATTTTTATGACCTGTGTACGGCAGTCTCATGTGTTCACAATAGTGTCCAAATTGAAATAATATGATGATCATTTCATGATAGAAAAAGTGCCTCTGTTAAAGCAATTGTAAGCTTCCTATTACATTTTGGACTTGTATCCAATTAGATATTTTCCTTTTAAAGATCTGCCTCTCTTCCCAGGATTGTAATATCTGGAAAGGCTAGAAAGAGACTATTGACTTCTCTGGTACTCCCAAGTGTCCATGTGTTTCTTGTCCCCTGTTAAGACTAATTACCTTTAGATAAGTGAATGTGATGTATTGAATTAAAAACTTTATGAGTCTGGAATTGTTACCCTCAGTTTGGACCAGATCTTGAGTTTCTGTTAGGTTGGCTAGATAAAGGTAGTATGTTCCAGTGTTGGAAACATAACCAACATGTGTTCAGTCCATATGCTGGTACTTCACATGCATTCATTTATTTAGTTTCACAACAACCCAGCAAGCTCAGCATTATCACATCCAATTTGTTGGAAAAAAAAAAAAAAAAACCAAACCTGGGGTTAAGAGAGGGTAACTGACTTGCCCAAGTGTGTGGCAGAACTGGTCCAGCACTTTGAGTCTGAGGTCACAATCTGCTCCAATTTGCTTAGAATCATCATGATACTTTGGGTTCAGCCAAAGCAGAGAGAAGCCATGAGTGCTCCTTGGGTGGGCATCTGGGAGCCCAGGGGACCTGATGATGCACAGTGAGGCCCCATAGGAAATGAGAGCAGGAGATCAAGAGGGCCTTTCCTTAAGTTCTTCCAATATTGTAATTATTCTGGAGAAAGCAAATCCTATTAGCAGGGGTATGTAGTCGTCCTTTTGGAAACTAAATCTTGCCAAGACTTTTGTTTCTAAGGACTTAGATGGAATTTATCATTCACTTTGCTCTTTTTAAATAGGTCTAAGAGGTACCTAAAAACACAGACCTCTGTTCCAGGAGAGCCCCCCAGGGTGGCGCTGGTCCTGTGCATTGCAGGTGGGCCCTCTGAGACTCCATCCTGGCTGCATATTAGTGACTTGCCTAGGTCTAATTTAGGCCACAACACATCGAGCAGCAACTCTTTAATTCCATGTTCTCTTCAATGTTCAGCAGATTTTGTTCACTCAACAAATGTTAAATGCCAGTAATAACTAACACCTTCTCTCTCTAAATAAAGCACTATTTTGAGACAGCATATACATGACCATTTTGATTTCATCTTTTATTTAGAGAACAGGAGGGAAAAAAGCCACACACAGATTCTGTCAGCAACGCTTGAATTTCAAAGACTAAAACTGGGTCATGGCGACAGGATGGAGGATATGGGATGCTAAAGAGTCTGGAAGCACCGAAATGATGTGGGGTTGGTGATAATAGAAGTGTCTGCTGCAGATCTTCACAACGGAGACGGATGGGTGGGAGAGTGGGAAGGGCATTGGGTGGGGGACTCCAGACTGAGCTGAGGTCCCGGCTCTGCCCTACTCTTGACCTGTGCTCCGTCTAGCTAGCAGCCTTCTGGGGTGGAAGTCGGGTCAAACAGGATGATACCATAGAAAGGGCTGCCTATTCAGTGAAAGTATTCACTCACTGAGTATATACCTATTGGGTGCCTGCTCTGTGTCCCAACCTGAGGAAAGTAAAGATGCACCCTCAGATCTTCAAGTGGAGGAGATATTAATCAAATTATCTCAAAATAAGTATGAAAATCAAGTGCAATTAATGCGTCAAGGAGACATACATTATGTGCAAAAGTAGTAAAGAGATTAAAAATAATTAACAGGCACTAACTAAACATATATACACAGATCTTGGAGTCTGAAAGCTCCATATTGTGCCTGGAGGTTACTCTTTGGTGACTGAAGGCAGTAGCATGACTATTTACCAACTTTACATACATGAAAATATTTCCAGTTTTGCAACTATTATTTGGGCTAAATGTTAGCATTGCATAAGGGACTATCATGAAAGGATTTGTTTTGGGCTGGAAGGCTGGTACAAGACTTCATGTGGGGATTATATTTGAGCCAAGGCCTGAAGAACAAGTCAAAATTAACTAGATGAAAGAGGAGGAAAAGTATTCTAGGTGTGGTGAATGGAGCATGTCCAAAGGTCCTGTGGCGGGGGAAACAAAATGTGTTTGAAGAGCTTAAAGAAGTCCATTATGGATAGAGAACCTTAAGCTATGGGAACACAATCGGGGATGAGTCTGGGGAGATGGACATGAACCAAGAACACACAGGAACAGTAAAAGGATTTCATTTTTTCTCCTTTAAGCAATGGGTTGCAGTCATGAAAAATTTTAAGCTGATAATGGCATGGCAAGGTTTACATTTTACAAAGAACACTGAGGGTGCAGTGTATGGCAGAGGTAGCAGTGGAAGAAGTTAGCAGGCTGCTGTGGTCATCAGGGGAGAGGGTAGAGCGTGTACAGTGTCTTGCTTGCTGAATTGGTAGATGATGATTGAGTCAATGAGATGGAAACACCTGCAAAGGCCTGGGGCATGTTGGTGATGGGAGTTGGGAGAGAAACTGTTGGAAAGAAGGGCTTTGGCAGTATCCCAGCAAGCACTGGGGTGTAGAGGAGTGGTCTGGACCAGAGGTGCATCTGCAAGTTGTCTTTGTAGCAGTGGAGGAGAGAACCTAGGGAAGAACAGGGGGAGCCTTGAGAAATTCCAAGAGATAGTGACCTTTACCAGTGAAGAAGAGTAAGAGGGACTTGCGTGGGCAGGGAGAACAAGGGAAGCCTAGAGAAGAGCACATTTCAGAAAAGAGGTAGTAGAAGACAATTATCCAATGGGATGAGGACTGAAAACATCCATTGGCTTCATTTCCAGAGAGATTTCTTTCACTAGGATTTAGTGAGAGCTAAATTTTTCTTTCCAATTTTCACTTTGAACTAATTACAAGCTCACAAGTAATTTATAGTACAGAGAGGGCCCATGCACCCATCACCCAGTTTTCCCCAATGGTGACATCTTACACAGCTATAATGTCATAGCCAGGAAACTGACATTGGCACAATACAATGAAATGGACTACAGACCTTAATCTGATTATACTAGGAGCTGTTTTGATGGTGTCGTGGGGCCAAAGTTCAAATCAGAGTGGGTGGAGCAAGGAGTGGAATAGAAGAAGAGACAGTGCTGATAGTAAAGATCTCCTGTGCTCCACACTTCCTTCAGAACAGATCTGGGAGTTTGTCATCCTAATGCCTTCCAGTTACAAACTGATAAAGAGCAGAAAACCTTTCTGCTACATATTATATTTTCTAATTGAACTTTAAAAGGAACCTTGGCTAGTGGGTTGGATTAAGGTCCCCCTAACAAGTCCATTTTACAGATCACACTGAACTCCAAGCCCCAGGGGAACACATATCATCCACCACATTATAAGATCTTTTCTAGATCTTGGAATTCCGATTTGTTGACATTTCCCTCCGATTGCCTTAGAGTTCCCTACTCTCTGCGTTGCCCTGAATCTCAAAACAGATTCTATTCAACCGTGTGGTAACCACTTCCTATGAAAGTGCAATCATTTTCTTTCCAGTATCACCCAGGTTGGCTACCCCAACTTGGAATCTCTCAACTGTCAAGCAGCTAATATTTTTTTATATTATCCCTGCAGTTGTTTCTATGTGACTCTCATTCCTGCAGATGGACTGATATGCACCACAATGGTAATTAAATATATGAAATCTTGAGTATAGATTTTATAGCTTTTCCTTCCCTAATTGGGGTCATTCTGTGAAGCTTTGTTTTGAAGATGGAGGGAAGCAAAGGACAGAAGGGCAAGCAGGAGCTGGAGGAGGAAGGTGGCAGCAGCACGGCATCCCCAAGGGCTGGGCTGTGCTGTCCCTTCAGATCAACCTACTGGGAGGGTCCTCTCGCCTGCTTCGTTACATTTCAGAGCCCTGACTGCTGTGTGAGAGAAGCTGTAATGGGAAACTCTGGTCCTGCATACTAATTGGCCCACTTTAATGACTTTTCATCCCCTCCCTCCAACTGCAACAATCCCCTCTTCCAAAATCGCCTGCTCATAGCAGAGGAGGCTTGCTGCCATGGCAACCAAACCTTCCAATGCTGGGAAAACTCACCATAGAGATGTAGGGAGAAAAATTCCACTGTTGAATTTCCAAAGGAGGGGAAGGAAAGGGAGAGGGAGAACAAAGGTTCGGGGAATGATGTGGTTGGAAATGGAGTGCTTTCCTGGTTGAAGATTGGGGTACACTACAGAAACGCGCATCCAAGCATATAAACTCACAGAGCGAAGACCAGAGGGCCTGTGCAATGCCCTCTGCGTATGCTAATGCTCATACCACTTCATCCACGGATGCACAACACAGACGAGTGTAAGATAAAATTGTGTCTGTGATGGCTTAACTCGTTAGTAAAATGCTCCCCTCCTTGTTCAGTAAAATACAGGACTGAGATTGTGCTGGGATCAAAATGTGGACTTGGTCACTGAGAGCTTTTGTTATTGTTTTTTTCTTTGCTAGAAAATCATATTTGAAATGCAATTACATCTTTTTTGAAGAGAGGAAATACAGTCAATCCAACTTGTGTGCCTCCCCCTGACTGAGTTGCTTCAGGAAAGGGGAGAATCCCACCCAGGATGTTTGCCTGTAGGCAACCAGCTCCCCCTCAATGTGACCCAGGAGTTTTTGATGTTGTTGTGGGGGACCTGTGGCCAAGAGTGCTTAGAGTCCCCAGGACCTCTTTACAGGAGAAAAGAGAGACAAAAAGGGGTGTTCGGTGATCCCCTCTCACTCTGGAGTTCCCCTTAGCATTGTCTGAAGCTATGTCCTCTTAGAAATATTTTAATGCACCCCCTCTGTTCTTTAAAGCTCCCCTTCAGGTCTCTTTTCTTCCTGTTTCTAAAACAAGGCAGTGCCTTTTGCGTCATGCGCCCATGGCATCATTTCTAAAACACCCCAGTGTTAAGGAGTTGGCGCACGTAAAGTCGAAAGGGGTATTTAGTTCTCAAAACCAAAGCCAACACACACAAGTGTTCTCTTAGGGCCCAACGTGGGAGAACATTTCTAAAGGCCGACCACAAGCTGATTGTGCTCCTGACAGCCCCTTCTCTCAGAGAGGGGGCAAACTCCTCCATGCCTTTATCTGTGCCTGACAACCCCAGAAACAAGCCAGGCCCAGAGCTGGCTTCCCGTCCAAGTCAGGAAACCCCACGAGCAGGAGACGGCTGTGCTTGGAAAATGAAGCACTGGGAACCGCACAAAAACAGGAGGCAACTGGTGCTCAGATGGAGCAAATGGTACAGAGAAAAGCCTTATTTGGTCATTAAAATAAGATAGACAACAATGTCACATTTACCTTTGTCCCTCTCGTGTCATTTTTGACACAAAGACTCTGTAACATGCTTGGCTCCCAAGACCTGGCTTTCACTGTGACATTGGAACAATCTTTCATTCATTTCTTTTCAACAAATATTTATTGAACAAACTCTGTTAGATGCTAGAGGATACAAAGATGAATATCCGCCTGGCCTTATTTTAGAGGGTACTGGAGATAATAGCAATCTCTTACATTTGTTATTTACTTCCAATTTCCAAAGCACTTCACACACATCATCTAATTTAATCTTCGTGGCCGTCTGGCAGCGGCAGATAAAGCTGTGCTCCTGAACAGGACCTGAGAGGTAGAAAAGCCTGGATAAAAGAGGCCACCGATGTTGGGGGAGCAGGGGGGCCTTGTTATCCTTGGCTACCCAACTCACTTT
Organism: Scalopus aquaticus; assembly: GCA_004024925.1. NCBI lineage: Eukaryota > Metazoa > Chordata > Mammalia > Eulipotyphla > Talpidae > Scalopus > Scalopus aquaticus. The sequence goes on along the minus strand of PVIJ01014484.1, from coordinate 16,937 downwards.
GCACACAGGAAGTTCGGGAGCTAAAAGTACAAGGCCCCTGAGTACTAGGGTGCAAGGCTGTCTCCTGATGAAGAAACTCTCTGGAGATTAAGTCAGCCTTCAAAGAAATCTTTGAAAGGGAGGACATTTTATTCAAAAAGAAAATAGGTTTCACATTCAAATATGACTACAAAGAGGTATTTATAAAGTGATGACTTAAGGAAGCAGAAAGAATGCTGGACAAGGAGTTAGGAGGTTGATAACCTGGTCTTACTCTTTGACTTTTGGAAAATGAGGAAATTGGACCAAATAATTTCTCAACTGCAGGTCAGACATTGCACATGATTTATCAGGCACATTTGCAATTACATACATTGTTTAACAGTTCTTGGATAAGGTTTGCTCAAACCCAGCTTTAGAAATTATGCAACTTATTAGTACTTACACGTGCCTTTACTTAATTGTCAAGATTGATGGATTTTCAAAAACTAATTAAGGTCTTATTTTACGGTCTCTTCTCACTTGTATTTTGGGAATGATAAAGGTGGAAAGCACAATGCCTGGAACAAAGGAGACCTTCCACAAGAATTTGTTTCACAAATATATGTGGAGACATGAATGAATGAATGAGAAACAGATGACTTTAGGGAGCAAAGGATGGAATTTTATGGTGATGACAAACTGGAGAGGGCAAGAGGATATGCTGCTGAGAAGTGTTTGTTTCATGCCAAACGTGAAAACCACATAATGAAGAAACAAAATAGTGCTTTGAGGGAAATGGGCTGGATGGGTGGGTACATCTGTACAAGAGTTTTAATTTTATCACTTCGGTCCTATTATTGTTTTCTTAAGACCAGTTTGGTGATTTACGGTTAAATAGCCAAGTTGTCTGATCCACGATGTTTGCATTTGGGAGATGAGGTTACTCCTGTCCCAATTCCAAGACAGCTTAATTCTGTGTAAATGCAAGCATCGGATTTAAGTCCAGAGTTCCAGTTTATATCAAAGATATTTGTCATTTTACACAGTTAGAAAACCACTTGAAGTATCCTCTGCTCCTTGGCATTTTGACCAGGCGTCTGGCCATTAGCAGTGCCTCTGCAGCTATGCCAACCCCAAGTGTTGTATAGGGGCACACTCAAGAACTTCACACCTCCCGGCCATCCCTCCCCCGCCAAGAAGCCTCTGGCTATATTCATGGGGTCTGGTGGCCCTCCCATGGCTCTAGTGATTGAGGGTTTTTCCTGGGGAAATGAACAAAGATTCTTCTGATTCTCGTGAAACCCCCACGATCCTTCAGTCCTCCAAGACACAGCTTAGGCTTCCTGGTAGCTCACTATGAAAATGCCCAAACCACAAGATCATCTCGCATCTACTCTTTCTGGTTAGACTACTTCCAGATTTAAACTTTGTGACATTATCACTTTATCTTTCTAACTAGATTAAAAACTCTTCTCGGGTGGGAACTGTATTTGAGGCACATCTGCTTTCCCACAGAGCCCAGCGGGGTTGAAAGAAGCAGTTGTTGATTTCCAGGTAATAAATACATCATGGTAATAATTTTATGGAAGCAGTTGCAGCATTTACAGAAACTAATTAGAAATTCACAACTTTGAAGTATAAGCAAATATGTACTTGGTGTAGACCAAAATGATGAAAATATATAAATAAATAAAAGTTCAGAAATCCCACCACTGAACTTCTAAATAAGTTTGTATTTTCTGCTTCACATGTAGAATTTAGTAGTGGTGAGTTAAACAATCAAGAAGACATTATTTAAGGAGAAAAGTGGAAGCAGAATTATTTCCTCACACTCACCATTGCTTAGCTAATGTGTCTGCTCAGAAAACTAACTTAAGCTGTTCAAGTCGGTGTTCCTGACTTTTCGTTCTTAACGCTTCCATACCCTTGATTCTTCAAAAAGTAATTATTGAGCTTTGCATGTTTTGAGGCTAAAAGGATCATTTAAAGAGAAGAAAAAAGAAAGGAAGGCATTGAGAAGATAGAAGAAAGTAAATATTTACACTCTGCTTTCCATAAGGACTGATGTTCACGTTTCTGCACAGAACATTTTCCTAACTTAAAAGGAAATTGGATATCAGATTTCTTATCCATTTATTATATAAAACTGTATCACAGTCCAAGCACCCGATTCACTGGATCATTTCTTTTTCTTCCACCCAAGACAATTATTGACCAGCTATTGATGAGAGCGCAACCACTTTAACCCTGTTCTCCTTCATCACGAAAGTGCAACGAGGCCTTAGCGTGAAATGGTAGGCAATCAGGCAGAGCTTCCCAACCATTTCCTTTCACCTGGAAATGCATCATTGGGTCAATTTGAGGTCTTCAATGCTCACTTTTGCAAACCCAAAGTTATGATCTCACTTAGAGAAAGTGTGATGCTTCTCCCTCCCCTCAGTGGACTGTGGAGGAACGGGAGGACCAGGCTGCCTCGATGGCGGAGGGGTGTGCTGCTGTGTACCCACAGGGTGTGTGCCTGCACCTCTAGAGCACATACAGTCTTGTAAACCAATGTTATCACAATTAAAAAAATAAAAATAAAAAAAACTGTCCCAGTTAATGGACTTCACATTTCCTTAGTGAAATCATCTGTTTCAAAGCCCAATTATAAGATGGACTGTTTTAATCTAACAGAGATTTTTATGTGTTTTTGGATACATCTTCCAATGTCCTGAGAGGAACAGTCAAATATAAATGACCTTTCTGTTGGACTCAAACACAGTGAACACCACAGTGTTCTCTCTCTCTCTCTCTCTCTCTCTCTCTCTCTCTCTCTCAACAATTTATACAGTAGCTTCAGTATTTCTAGAGGAATTAATTCTACCCCAAAAAGGAGCCATTTTAAATAACCACAAAACTTGCTGATATTAAACTGGAAAAGTGTTTTAAGTGTAGCAAAACCAGTTTTAGTGGTGACGGAGCAACCTGTCTAAAGACTTACTTTGAGATAATCTGAACAGAGGAAGTCCTGAGAACTTTATAATTTAATTTGATGGCTGCCTGTCAAAGGGGAGTCACCTCTGGCTTTTCAACAGTGACCAGGTAATATCTATAATTTCACCTGCTCACGCCTTGCAGACAGCAGCCACCTTTTTAACTCTGGGGAACTGGTTGTACAAAACATACAGAAAGCATCTCTGTAATTAAAGCTCCAGCTGCACAGACCTACTCATTGGGAATCAGTTTTTCTTAGTCTTCTCCCCTTAGTCTTCTTCATACCCTCTCATATCCTCTCCTGTTTTCTCCCCCTTCCTAACCTTTCTAACTTCATAACTTATCACCAGCCAAAAACCTGAAAAACATCTAATGGTCCTGCTTCTTAACTAAATCAGGAGATCCTTGAAGCATGTTCTGTCTGCCTTAACAGGGAGCCGTAATAGATGCTGGCAGAATCACAGAAGTTCCTCTGTCCATACTGATGCTGGGCAAGAACATCACTTCCATGGACTCTTCAACCATACCTAAAATGATGCTTAACCCAATTCAAGGATGGTAGATTTTATTCTTCAGGGAGTTACTACAGCAATGTTCATCCATATTGATATCAAATAATGAGCATCAAGATTAATTATGGGTAGTTATCACTTAATAAGTCAATTGCACAGCTAAAAGGGCAGGCCATGAACAGTTAGCTTTTGGCAGAAGGATGGTTAAGATCTTAGGCTGTGCAGGCTCAAATCCTGTCTCAACATCAACCGATGGTGAGAATATAAAAGGTGCTTCTTTCCCTTTGCAATAGGACCTGCTGTGCTCATGGAGCTGATTTCATGAGCAGCATCTATAAAGTGCTCAGAGGGGTTTGCCTGAACAAGGCTAATAAATATTAGTTGCTTCAACCAGCTGATATTAGCTCTTTGAAACAGAAACAAATCACAGGTTTTCAGAAAGAGAAAATTCACCTGTTCCAACCATGGAAAGAGACACTAGAATAATGTTGAATTAGCTCAGACCTGATCAGCAATTTCCTACATTCTGACTTTTCTAAATAAAAAAAAAATATGCATATTAACAAAGGGTTTGGCTATTTCTGCAAACACCCTTGCAAACACAGATAGGTGGTCTTTGTATCTCCTTTTCCTAAGATGACACAGTCTCATACTGATAACTTGGCAGAAGCATTTATGTGACAGGAGGACAAAGTCATCCTATAGCCTATATAATAGCAGCAACTCGACTGTTTTACTGGTTAATGTACCAATACTCTTAAAGCTTTTGTAACACATGTTCTTTCTACAAACAACCTGCCCAAGATTCAGGAGGCAGACAACCAAGAATAGAAAGGTTAAGAGGCTCTGTGGTAACACAATGAGTTAGTGGCAAAGACTAACAAACTCTCAACACCAAGCTCTTTTTAGTCTACACATGACCTACTTCTTTGTGAACTACAGTTAATTTGTAAAAATCTAAGTACATGCTGTAAACAGTTTTTGTCATGCCACGTAGCCATGGTTCCCAGTAAGGGGTCCTCAGATTGGTAATACTTGCTTTACTTGAGAACTTGTTAGAAGTAAAAATTCTTGCTAAACCCATTAAATCAGGAATTCTGTGGGTAGGACCCAGTAATCTACTCTACCAAGGTCCCCAGGTGACACCTAGCACCCTGAAGAGCCACTGCCCTAGGACACAGAGGCTAGAAATCCCCAACCCCAGGGAGATGCAGGCTCATATAGCTTGGGTCACTTTCTACACTCTTCCAAATCTGGAATTAAAGATCACATTTGATCACTGAACTCTTCAAATGGTTGACACTTATTTTCTAAGGGAATGAAAATGTAACTGACCTCAGTTTCCATAAGGACAAGCTCATGGGCTCAATAGAGTGTTTACAGTCAGAAAACAAGTTAAAATAATGGGGAAGGCCTGAATTAGTAGAGGAAACCCCTGAAGGGGGTCTTGACAGCTGTCCTTCAAGACATTTTTCAGTCAATGACAGGCGCTCTGTGGTTCTGTCCTGGAATCTGTTCATGCTCATCTCTGAGCAGGGCCTGTGCTAAGTGGTTGCATATTTCATTTCCTTCTCCATTAATCTTACCTTGGGGACATTAAGTTTTCAGGGAACCACAGGAACAGAACTGATTATAACCTTAAAAGACAGCAATTTGGCATAAGATGCTGCTAAAGGGCAAGAAGGAAGTAATTTTTAAGACTTGAATTGGGGACTCCTAAAGGGCCTGTTTTCCATGCATCTGCAAATTGACCTCACTAATGAGACTTAATCCAGAATGGCCCTTCCCCACTTCCATATCCTTGCTTCACCCAAAATTGGGGTGGGAAAAAACAAGACAGGAGGAAGAATTTACCATATCTCTGAGAAAGAAAATCTGTATAATCTGCTCCATCGCCTGTTGACTGTCTCCTTTGGTAAGTCATACATCATTATATTTTGTCTACATATCTTTGTGAAATTGACATTAATTTAGGATATGTTCTATCTTTGAAACTACTTTTAAGCCAAAGCACATAAATAGCTTCCCTTAGACCAAATGTTCATGTGAATATCAATCAGCTGTCCCATGGACCAGAAAAGTGTTAGTTATCCCATATTTTTTTATATTTTATGATGTGCACAAAAATGTAATTCTGTCATAACACATTGGTAAGAGGTGAGAAGGAGCTGAATAAACCTTGGTAGAGAGTTTGGGACCAGGGGGATAAGGTGAGCTGAGAATAGCATGACGCGGGTGGCAAGGAGGAGAGACGTTTGGTTACCATGTGGATTTAGATCAGATGCCTGCTATAACGTAATGCCTCCTGGGCATTGACAGTCGACTTCCTGCTGAGAAAGGATCCTTTTCAATTGTACTTTGTTATTTCTCAGTCAGTGACAGACACCAGGGAAGGTGACTTCTCTCCTCTCAGTAGATGGATTTTCCTAAAAGCAGTCTTGGCTAATAGCCACCTGACTGCTCCCTTTCCTAAGCCTCTGATACTGACATTGAATACTAAAATTTTGTTCCATGGGGTCATATAATCCATAATTAATTCAACCCAGTTGAAAGGAAAAAAGATATTACATATAACTGCCAAGAAAATGTAAAACATTCTTAGGTGGTTTACATTTTCATTAATCAGAATATGTACACAATAACAAAGGCACTGGATACAAATTCAGAAATTAAATCCCTTGGTTGGTTATTGCACATGAGGCCAATCAATCAACTGGACTGATACCCTCTTTCCCCACTGAATTAATTAATTTCACAGCTAAGCCAATTTATTTTGGCTGCATAGACTTCTTTTCAAGCTAATTAATAAGAATTCAGAAACTAACATTTTAAAGGTTAAATTGCTAAGTGATTCAAAACATAAGTGTGTCAAAACAATTTCTCTCTCCACACTTCTTCCTTTTCATCCTATAGACTTAATGTTTGGAGTGAAAGCTGTTTTTGTTTTTTTTTTTTTAAAAAGTACAATTCTCCTCCTTATGGAGGAAAAGGACATAGGGGTATTATGCTTCCTCAAGTTAATTTAGATGGCAATGAAAACAAAGTCATAAGAATGGTCATAATAAATGTCTAATTATTACTCAATTTAAACTATAGGTTAAATTAACTATAATTTGTATTCAAAATAGGATGGAAAACGGGGATTAGGAAAAATATTTCTTTAACTACATATGCATGAGCAAGTACACACAAACATCCACACATTTTAAAGGATCATTTAATAAAAGAAAAAAGATCTCAAAATGATAATGTTGAAAGTTCATGTGAAGAAAATTCACATGAGAAAATAAGAATGGGCTATAAAAATTGGAAATTGATTGATTTTTCCATTTGTCCCTTTTAGGCCCTAATAGATAGCTCTAAATGGAGCATCTGAATTCACATAAAAACCTGAAGACCCTGACAAGATCTAAAAAAACACGAGAAGTGCTAAAAAGATTATCTTAAAAAACATCATTGGAAATGTTCTTCTGTTGATGGAGACACTGACACCCAAGAATTTCTAGTTCACTGGTAATAATGTCACATTCTCAGGGTCACTCAAATCATTATGAGTGGAATCAGCCCAGGACAGTCAAGACTGCTAGTACCACTTGGCTTTTGATGACAATGCCAATGTGACGGCAAGAAATAAAGTTCCCTTAGGTTTTTCTAGAGCAAAACTTAATAATATTACATTTTTCTTCTCATATTCTATAAGCCAGATCTTCTATAATGTCTGGTTCCATTTTTATTTTTGCTATTTTTTTTTTCCCCATCTTGGTTCCAGTCACTGAAAAGTCTCCATTGTTTTAGGGTCAGGAAAAAGGGGCAGGGGGAGTGCTTGTTTAGAAGTATTGCCTAGCAACCCATCTTCCTTATTCCAAGGACAGAGGCTATTTGCATTTTGGGAAAGGAAAAAAAAAAAAAAGCTTCTCTTCCAGTGAGTCCCAGGGTAAGAATGTCTTGGTGACCACTCCTCAAATCAATTTTCCTGCCTCTGAGAATACCCCCTGGGCAGCATTTCTTTGCCAAAGCTGCTTGTGTGTGCTCCCTTGGTGGAGGGCACCGCCTTCCAAGGTGCACCCAGAGCTGCTTGGGGCTCCTGGCACTGCCAAGCTGCCAAGCCCCAGGCAGGCTGCACCAAGACAGGTTCAGAACATCCTAATCTCATTCAAGTGGGCTTTTCTTTCCCACACTTTTTTTTTTGTTTGTTTTTGTAGCTTTCTTTCCTGGAAATGTGCCACACCCAGGGGATGTCTAAGCCTGTAGCTATTAACCCACAAACTTCAGTTGAGTTCCTTGAGTCTGCACAGGAAAAATGAAGCCAGCCTGGACATGGAAAGAGGAGAGACATAATCTCCACTTGAATGCCTTTTCCGTCCTACAGGAAGTAAGAACCAGAGAAAGAGACACTGTTCTTTCCATTACTAGAGAAACTGAACTGGGCTGGTATATGGAATATCACTATTCCAAATGAGAACTCCTACCAGGAATCTCTCCCCCTGGATCTCCATGCTAAAGGAAGAAAGGAGAGTTCTCTTAAAAGGGAGGTAGAAAGTGGTTAATATTGGATTCCTCCCAGTGTTGTGCCTTAATGAGGTAAAGAAAACTTGGGTTACCTGGCTCCACGTTGGTTAAGATCTTTAATCTTCTGAAGCTCTAAATTCCCATCTATAAAACTGAAATATTTAAACTGTTGACAGTTTTCACATTGACCATCACTGACACTGGCAACTATAAACGATTTTTAACTTACTTTGACATTGCCAAATAGTACAGCATGTACCTCGGGTACATTATTTAAAGAAGACCATCTGATAATCATGTTTATGCTTACTCTTTGGTCTCCTTATCATGCTAGGATATTTAGACGACAGGCCCTGAAACTGGACTCGGGTAATCATGGCCTGCAACATGACCACAGATAGATGTGCCATTCAAGAGGTGTTATTGGGTTTTATTTACCTTTTCATTTTTTTTAATTTTATTTTATTTATCTATACACACAAGCTGGGGTACAGGCCAGAGGTGCGGGGTGGCGAGAGGGCCCACCAGAGACAGAGCAGGGAGCAGAACAGGCAGATCAGAAATACACTGCTGAGGGGAGCAGCGGGCGAGGCAGGAGAGGTCTGCCGCACCATGTGGGAATCTCCCTGGCTGGGCGTCAAACTCGCATCGCTGCTGCCAACAGTTCCACAGCGCAGCGCTCAACCACTGCGCCACCAGGGAGGCCCTACCTTTTCATTTTGTTGTCACTTTGTGGATGCCAGACATACACACACCAAAGACAAAGAAATCCTGAAAGTTGATAAAGGCTACTAAGTAAATAAATTCCTTTGACTAATATAAGGTTATTTTTTCTAAAAGAGAAAAGGTGCAAGAAGATAATACCACATAATCCTCTTACCTGTGAGACCAGAAGATAAAAATGCATTCATAAGAAAATTCTAAATGATTCATTGGAAAAGTCAGGGAACAGAGAACAACACATTAAAAAAAATCAATGAGCAAAACTTGATTTCCCACAGAAAAACATAATTGTGGCCCCCTTTTCTTTCTTTTTTTTTTTTCTGAGGGAAGCAAGTCTGTAAATTCTCTAAGAACTGATCATAATTTTTATCTGTGCAGAAAATATTTTTATTTAATTTGCTGGAACTGAGAATTGAGCTTAGAATTTTAGAGGTGAAGGGACTTTAGAAGTCACCTGACTTGAATACTGTCCTCGCTTCACAATTAGGGCCACACAGTGAGGCCCAGGGAAATTTGGGTTGACACCCACAACACACACATCACATGGGTGGCCCTTAATGCACAGGAATCATAACTTGGGACACTTTGAGTTCATGCAGCGTCCATCAGTTGCCTTTATTATTAATGGGACTGTTATGTTTGTTAGGAGGACATTTTTTGTGTCTCTTTTGACAGAATGTTTAATTATATACTTTTGTGAATGAGGAAACTTGGAATGATAAGCAAGGAGGTAGGCTCCCATATTCCTGTCCATTCCTCATTCATAAAGACATACAGGGTGCTACGGTAGGTGTATTCTTGGGTGAATGTTCTTGCTACTTCAAAGCTGGTGAGTTTTGCTGAAATAGCAAAGCAGTCATTTGGTAAATAATTGGATCAAACATTCTCTGGGTTTTTGTGATCTGTTTTCCATTTCCCCCTTTTCCTCTCAACTACTGCCACTTCATTATTCACAGTCAGTTGTGCTTCAAAGCCATGAACATTTAGGCATTCTCTTCTCTGCGACATGGAGAAATCGTTGGGCATGGTCCTTATGCCAGTTAAATAATTATGTCATAAGTATTGTGAGATAATAAGCTTCCAAGCTTTTAGAACAGTCCATGCACATATAATCAGTGCCTTTGAAAACACAGATGAAGTTTGGCAAGTTTGAAAGAAGCAAGGAGAGCACAGAGTGAGGGCTTGTTGGAGAGCGCAGGGTGAGTTGGAACCATAGTTGATACTTGAAAACAGAGTGTTTTATAGACTTCTCCCTGAGCACAGAGGAACTATCCTTTATCTGCTCTTTTTTTTTTTTTTTGAGTTACAGTAATTTACACAAATGAGAATGTAGCAGCTGATTTTAATCGTCAGAATAAAAACCATGGAATATTGGAGTTAAATTAAGGTCTTCAGAAGTTATCTACATCATATACAATCTTAAAACAGAATCCTCCAAACCAAATCAAATTCTTTGAACTTCAAATGAGCAACAATTATGTTTTCAAAATCAAATCAGAAGAACACGTACAAGTTTTGCTATTTCCCAGTGTGATAGAACTGTATACACAAACCATCTGAGCATGTTGGTTTCCATTCATTTTTATAAATAGTTATAGTGCACTTAGTAGTATTAGTTCTATTAATGGTTATAATACACAGAACAGATGAAATTTAAATCAATGGTTTATAGAACCAGGCACTTAAGCCTCTCCATATCATTGGGTTCCACAGAATATAGTTTTTGAAGCACTGAGTCCACATTATAGCAATGTGGAAGATGGAAAACCTATGCTTGGACACTTCCTTCTAGTGACAAGGGACTCACTTCCTGGCAAGGCAGCCCACATCATAGCTTCCATTCTTAGGCAGTTCCTCTTTGCTCTATGCCAGACTAGCTTATGAAGCTTCTATCCATTAGTCTCAGCTCTAGCCTCTGGAACCACTGTCCTCATCAACATGGCAGAAGACAGTTCCAGGGTTCACATCTAGCTATTCATTTTTCTTGTTCCATTATCTCCAGTTCACTCAACTATCTCTCCTAGGGCGACCCCAGACTTCTTGATCACCCTCCTCTGAGTGCTCTCTTTTTTGTTAGAGAACTAGATAAAATATAATGGTAAAAAATTACCTCAGATCCCGTATGTACAAAATAGAATGCTAAGTCTCTCCCCAGTCCATTTCTAAACCAGGGCAGTTAATGATACCTATGTCCAGTTATGTGGGTCAGAAATCTAGTTCACAACCTTGTCATCTTTCTCTACTTGGCACTTTCCACACCCAGCTCAGCATTAGACCCTGCAGTAACTGTCTTCTCAACAGCTGATAGATCTCTTCACTTGACTCAGTCTCCACAGCCATCACCCTTGACTGCTCCACCATCATCTTCCTCCCGCACTTGTACAAGAGCCCCTTAGCCCATCTGCTTTCCACTGCCCTGGCTCTCCAGAGATTTACCATCCCACATCTTGCACAAAATTTTAGCTGCTTCTCCTTGTTTTATGGCAGTGAAGAATCCTTAGCATGGTTAACAATGTCCTGTTTGATTCAATCCCTTTCAGTTTCTGCTGCTGGATTTAAATGTACCTCATACTCTATGCCAACATACTAACATCTTTCATTTCCTTCCCCGTGATTTGCCTTTCCTGTCACAGGCCCTTCTACCTGTTGTTTCCTCTGCCTGCAGTGTCCTTGCTTCTTTTGACCTAGTTAACCCAGGCAGCAAGACTCAACTTAAAGATTCCTGCCTCTCTCTTCCCATATCTCTTATATCAGGTCAGATTCCCTTCTAAGTTCTCATAGCCCTCAGGACATCTGCTTCTAGACCCTTGTCACAGTTCTTATTTACACATACTGAGATTATTTGAGTCATGACTGACCTTCCAGGTGACTTAGCTCCACTAGGCTAAGATATGTCTTCTTTTACTCACTTTTTCTTTTTCCAGTGCACACAAATTGCTCAAAAGTCTTTGATAAGTTAATTAACTATGTAATTCCTATTTTGATTCTCTCTGTTCCACCAAGGGAGTTGAACTTATATTTAGAAAAGATGGAACAAATATGGTTAAGGAAAATTTGAAACCCAAAGGAGATGAGACTAATGGAGAACTCAAAGTTGTTTTTAAAAGAATGTGTGTCTCTAGGCTTTGTTAAAGTGTCCCTGTAAATTTCCCTTGACAGCATTAAGTTTGACATTCATACAGACAGCAGGAACTGGGGAAAAGGGAGAAGTGAAGATGATGAAAAGAGGTGTACAAAAGTTGACATGATTTCCAAAAGAGAAGTAGGATTCTGGGAACAACTGATAACTGAAAATGACCTCTGACCCAGAGTGAATTTTAATAGCAAACATTTAAAGATAGTTTGAAAGTACTTGCAAATGAAGTAGGGATGACCTGAAGCATGTATGGGTTCATCAAATTTAAATCATAATAAATGGTTATCTTGTTCCCTTTAAGTGAACTTGCTGGATGGGCGATGGGGGATCACCATGGGTGTGATGTCTATTGGCTCCATCAAGACCCTCAGTCCCACAGCATCCTTGAAAGGTAGAGAAATAGAGACTGAACTCATAGTCCACAGTCAGTCAAGCACCAGTAGCTTAACACTGGCCTACACAGCGCTGATTCATTCTAATGTTGTTTATTTCTGAAATATTCTCTTTAAATATCCATGCGTAATTATAACAATAGCTGACATATAAAGTACCCATTATGAAGGGAGAGCTACTTAAAATGGGCTTAGTCCTTACAACAATTCTTTGAGAAGGTGTTATGATTCTTGCCATTTAATACTTGGAGAGGTTGAGTGTTGAGAGGATAAGAAACTTGCTCAAGGTATAGTTAGAAACAGAGCTGGAATTTGAACCTAGGAAGTCTAGCTCCAGAGTTCATGATGTCTGTGCTATAGCCCCTACACCTGTTCTCCACGCTTCACACATTTTAAATACTCTCAGCCAGCAGGACTTCATCATGACTCACCAAGGAACATTCTCAGTGTTCTAAAATAGGAGTTCTTTACCTTTGATGCACAGACCCTCAAGGGACCCATGGATAGAAGGGTCTTATAAACTTGGATTACATCTAATTTTCACCCCCGAATTAGTGAAACAAAAAAAGTTAACATTTCCTTCAATTATTAACATAGGTAACAAACCACAGTAGTATCAGCAATATATGCAAAGTTGTCACCTTCTACTACAAAAATCAGGTGTTTTCATATCACATTACTGCTACTGTGGATATCTACAAACATCATTTATGTTCACTGATTTGAATTCATCTATTTGGTTATTACTGTGACACCAGATCTCATCATTTAATGTTTTAACAAAATGTTCACTCTAACTGTACTGCATTGCAAAGTTCGCTTTGTCACCCTATATATTTTATTTAATGCATGTAAGTCCTTATTTGGGGATGGGGTCTCTAGGCTCCATTGACTATAAAGGGAAGAGCTGTCTTGCACTACCCAAGTGGAACTTGTCCTGCAGTGTGTGGCTTATGCCACGATGACTTCCCTTCACAGCACGTGTCCTGTGCTCAGGTAAATAGTGTTCACTTAATATGACTGACAAAAGATAAGCAAGTGAAGAGTCTGGGACCAACACCAACGAGACACAGGATGCATATCACACGATGTTAAAAATGTTTTTGTATGGTGGCAGCTAAAGTTGTCTTAAAACCATAGTAGAAGAAACATAGTACAGACTGGGGGCAGGAGGGACCAGGGAAGTGCTTAGGCATTCTCAAAGGCTGCAGAAGCATCACTGGCCTGCAGAAAATGGAGAGCGGCTGTAAAACCCTCACACAAGGTAGGTCTTACCTTCAGGAGACAGAACAGAAGGGAAGGGTGATGGCTGATGGGTGTGCCTTAAAGATGCCAACCTGACACTATGCCAAACAGACCTGAGTCATAGCTCACATTCCTCACCACCCTTCTCAGATTCAGGGATGCTTATCTAAGAACAAATTCCCCTGAAGGTGGAAGAGGGGCCCAGTATATACTACAGGATCCTGCTTTGCTCCTGTTCACCTATGACAACTTTCATCTGTCTACTTGACACTTTTCATGGTGGCTTCATGACCACACCAAGTAACAGAGGGACAGATTTCTTTACCATTTTATTAAGATGGAAAGAAAGGTTCAGAGAAGTTAAGTGAGTTGTCAAAGTAACACACAGCATATGTACTGAAGGTGAAACTAGAGCCAGGACTGCCGTCTGCTGGATCCATGTTCCTTGGCATGTTAACCAGATTGGAAAGAATCCAGATTCCCTCCATAAAAAGCTCATACTGGCTATTTCTGAAGCCCCTTCCCAATCTGAAATTTTATGGCTCTGAAGTTCAAAGTATCACTTTGCCTGCTCCAGCTAAGAAAGCTTTAGGACTTTGTTCTACACATTGAGTCAGCTACTCTCCTTCATGGACTGTTATGATCTTCAGAGGCAGAGCTCCAATAACCACCCAGAGCTTTTCCTTGCCAAGCAGGGAGAAGAACACAGGAGGGGGGTTGTACTGAGGCCATCAGACAGGTTCAGTGTGGGAAAAGACTATTTTCCTCCTTTGAGAACAAGGGTGCAGATGCCAGCCTTGCCACAGGATAAGCTACAGCATCTCAGGAAAGTGACTGCACTCTCCGAATACTTTCCCCCTGTGTTGTTGAAGATGGCTGAAAATATCTCATGTCAAGCTGAGCTATAAAAGCAGCCCAATAAGTGCTGTCTCTCTTACAAGACAACCCTCCAAGGCACTGGCAGGGGATTTTTTAAGATCACAAGTATTTCCTTCAATGAAGCCTAAGTAGTTTTACAGAAGAAATACACTATTTGCTCCAAGGGTGAGAAGAATTCAAACATCTGTGGTAGTCTCTGTGATGGGCTTAACTCATCCTACAAGTTCACCTTTGGGTAAATGTCCTTTTTATGCCCTTACAAGCGGGCATCAGTCCCTCTCTACCCTTGCAAGGCCCAGGAAGTTTTCTGTGCTGTGTGCAAAAGTAAGGCATAAGCCTCAAATTCTCCTCAGCCTCTGCTGCCGAATCCCCGTCATCAGCAACATGTGAATGAACCAAATTATCTCCAGGGCTGAGGGCGTGGGCCACGGAGCTGGGCTCCACCGTCAAAGGATCCTGGCGTCATGTTCTCCACCCCCTTAGGAGACCGCTGATGAATGCTGTAAGGCTGTGAGGGAGGAAGTCAGCCTGGAGATGCCATGTAGGGAAGAAACTGTTCCATTTCAGTGTGAGGATTCTAAAATAGCTGCTAATAAAAAGCCTCCACACTGTGACACTTCAATACAGACACCCACAAGGATACCTTGACAAGCTGTTTGACTTCTTACAAGCCTTTTCTTGCTTTTCCTGCGCAGGGCCCCCACCAGTCACCCACACAGATGTACAACCATGCAGTGACAGAGGAGGCCAGCAGGGGTCTGTCTCTCCTACTGACACGCCCAGAGCCCAGACTCCCTGCAGGAGGGAGGCTTGGTGGCTCTCATGATTTGTCCAGGAATGAGTTACATCTCTTTGAACTTGCTGCGTATGCTGGCTCTCTCACAAGCCTTACCTAGAGAATGAGCCAGGCTCCTCCCCTAGGAAGAGCAGGGAGATCCTCAAAGAATGCTTCGTCTACAATGCAGAAATGGCGTGGTTCAATCAATCTAGGCTCTAACAGTAGGGGAGTGGGATAGGATCATCTGACAGTGATTAAAATTCAAATTTCCCATTGAAAGTTCTAAAACTCCATTAATGACTGTAATATCTCCACCAGGGAAATAATGGGTCAAGTTTGAAGAAATTTTTACAGCTCCTATCCTGCTTTTGAATTTGATAATTAAGATCTGTTTTAATATCAACACGTGCAGTTTAGCATAAATGAGACAAATGATATCCTTAGCTACTTATTGAGCAGAACCAACAGGACCCAGAAGCTTGGTGACACACCAGACCGCCTAAGAAGTTCATTAAAAATATAAATTCTCAGTACTCACCCTGTGCCTGCCTCCACCTCCCATGCTGAACCCGATTATCTGAGGTGGAGACCAGTAAAAAGATTTTGACAAAAGCACTCTAGTTATTGTGATATGCAGTTAAATTTGAGACTATAGTGTGGAGAGTTCTCTATGACCAGGTAAGATAGCACAGCTATGCTGCTGTCAGCAGGAAAGAACTGGAGAGGTGGTCTCACTGTCAGACATCACGAGCAACTTTATGTTTGAAAATTCTCTTAGTGAAGCCCAACTTAGGATCTGTTTTATCTGGTAAGAAGAATTATATGTCTGTACAAAGTTCTTCAGACCACTGAAGGGATGATCACTAAAAAAAGCTATAGCAATTGTGAAGAGGGGTCAATCCTGGCACTTAAAAATAGTCTTCATATGTATCCAATATTAGGGGTTGTCATAAAAAGCTCTTGGAATTATGTAGCTTTTCAGCTCTGGAAAAACAGACTAAACAGAAGTGTGATATAACAACCCGAGGATAAAATTCTACAAAAGTTCTAAGGATAGTTGAGAAATGAAGTTAAGTCATACCTGGAATAAGGTACAACTTCCTGCTGGAAGACCCACTATGGGTCTTTATCTTTCCATTCAAGACTTCCAAGAATATCATACAGTCTTCTCAGAACCTTGGAGGCAGTTATAATCAGTAAGAGCCTAAGAAGTGCTTAGCGATGTGTGAGGCATTATAGAGGTCAAAATTAGAAGCTACATTCTGCCCAGAATCACTTGTAATCACCCCCACTTGCTATTCTTCCTTTAATACCCAGGGCAAAAACCTTCCCAGATTTCATCCCGTATCCTCCAGCATCCTCCCCTAAATCAGTTTATCTC
Source organism: Scalopus aquaticus (assembly GCA_004024925.1). Taxonomy (NCBI): domain Eukaryota; kingdom Metazoa; phylum Chordata; class Mammalia; order Eulipotyphla; family Talpidae; genus Scalopus; species Scalopus aquaticus. The sequence goes on along the minus strand of PVIJ01014484.1, from coordinate 445 downwards.
TACTCCTCACAGTGTATCATACTGCCCAATATACAAATGATTCATTTATGTGTCTTTTCCGCAGAAGATGTGTGCCACTCTAAGGAATGGAACATGTCTCACTCCATACCTACAACTTGAGGAGGTACGGTTAAGAACTGTATGATATTCATTACTATCTTGGATTATTTTGATCATTTATCTATCCAAGGTGTCCTGTCCATGACCAGAAAACAAAGACAGTGGGAAAATGTAAAAAATGTGGAGCTGTCTCTATTTGCAGACGATATGATAATATATATACAAAACCCTAAAAACTCCATAGGAAAACTACTCAAAATAATAGACCAGTTCAGTAAAGTAGCAGGATACAAAATCAACGCACAAAAGTCAGTAGCATTCCTCTATGCAAACACCCAATCTGAAGAAGAAGAAATTAAGAAATCCATCCCCTTCAAAATCAAAA
>PVIJ01014483.1:0-40500 GCA_004024925.1 Scalopus aquaticus | reverse complement strand
GTCATTGAGGTGACCATCTAACTGAGTTCCCTCTGATATGACCCCCCCACAGGCCCCCAGGGAGGGTCTGCAGGGGGCCTGCAGGGAAGGGCAGTGATGCTGGGGAAGGGAGAGCTGAGCTGAGGGAGCCTGAGTCACGCGTCCTTTCCCTGCTCAGGGGCTTGTTTATGTCCCAGACACAGACCCTGAGACAGAGAGGAAACAGGAAAATGAAACAAGATCCAAAAAGGACAGGATTTTGGATCCAGAAGGATCCATAAACGAGCCCCCTTAGCAAGGCCTGACTCCTAAGCAGGAAGCAGGATTACTAGAATCTCCCATAGATCAGCAATTCCTGATCTACATAGTTGTCACTCTGCAGCAGCCTTTCCTCAAACTGACCTCCCCCCTGTCATCACCACAGGAAGGACCAAGTGACAAGGAGTCAGAGGGTGTCCTGACCCCACATGACCTGCAGGGAGGACAGGGCAGGTGGAGGCAGGTCTGTGCTCACAAGAGGACTCTGCAGAGAAGAGGCTGGGAGGGGGGTCCCAGGCCCCTCAGGGCCACTCACCTGCGTACAGCTGGGCCTTCCTCCAGGCTGAAAGGGAACACACAGGGGAGACTTCACACAACCACCTGCTCATGGGACCCACGGGCCCTGGCCTCCCTCTGTTCTGCAGGGGAGACTCTCTGGGAGTGAGGGGAGAGCTGGAGAGGTCATGACCTCCTGCCCTGTGCAGACAGCAGGAGCTGGTGGGACATCCCTGGCTCAGGTCAGGGGCCTGCAGGATAGATGGACCCAGCCCTGCCTGCTGCTGTGGGGCTTTGGGCCAGTCCCTGAGAGGCTCTGGGCCCCGCAGCCTCAGAGCTCCTGTTCACGTGCTGCTCGGGGTTGCTATAAAGAACAAGACCAGTAAATAGGAAGATATTATTTTAATGGCTATATTACTCCATAATTATTATATTCAGTATTTCCTGGGAAATTAATGGAAAGATGAAATAAAAACACATTGTGGATTTCACAGCAGATCCAGGGTAAAGTGGCCTTTCTTTCTCAAATGAAATATTTCTAGAGATAAACACTCACTGGGAGATGGAAAGTCCCCCCACCTCCTCCCATGCAGGGTCACCCCGTCCTTTCCCATCGCTGTTGATCAGCATCTTCAGGAGCAGAGAGAACAGACTCTCTTGGGTGGGGCGTTGGGGAGAGAGGGCAGGAGGAGTTCACACTCCTAAACTTCAAGAGCCCATTGATACATAAAAACTCAGAGCAGCTGGCTTCTGCTTCCAGGTGCTGACCAAGAACAAGAGGCACTGAAGGCCAGAAAGCCAGCACCTGGGGAGAAGGTCAGGGTTGGATTGAGATGTGGGATGCAGGCGACTCAAGGGGTCACCACCCCATCATTATCCCAAGGCCTGAGGAGAAAGAGCACCCAGATCTGAAATAGCCCACGGAGCAGGGTCCCTCCCCCACCAGCTCCCATTTCCACCCCAGGGAAGGGGGGGTCACACGTCTGTGCTTAGACAGAAAAGGGAGGGGGGGAATCTTGCCAGCAGGGGTGACAGGAAATCCAGGACACTTGGAGAATCACTTACCAGCCAGGTAAGCTGCCTTCCTCTGGTCTGAAAAGTGACACAGGAAATAGGTGAGCTAAGAGCTAGATGGTCTTCATGAAGGGACACAGATTGTTCAGGAGGGAAAACAGAGCTTACCTAGAATTGCTTGGAGTTCATCTGAAAGAAAGTGAAAAATATAAGCATAAACAGTCCCTAAGAACAAAAGTGTTCACAAGCCACGGAAATGAACCTCTCTGTGTCCTAGAAATTCCACCTCGAAACCTGAAATTCCACCTGAACCTCCAGCCTCCACTGTCCTTTCTGGGTCTCCTCAGCTACCTGTTCTGACCCCCCTGCAGAGTGGCCCTGGGCTCTGACTCTGTGGCCAGCTTGTCCCTCTCAGCCCCCACGGCCACCCTCACCACCCTGGCCCCTGTTGTGCCTCACCCGTGTCCTTCAGGGCCCTCTCCTTTGTCTCTCGGTGTTTCTCTTTAGCCAAGAGCAGACACTTCTGTTCCCGCAGCTCCCGCATCCGTGTGGAATGTTCTCTCCGGGTGTAGCCGGCAGCCCCCAGGAGCAGGAGCAGCAGCAGGGGCAGGCTCCCCAGGAGAGCCGGCTTCCAGGGGGAGGCCCGGGGGAAGAAGGGCTCTGCGGCCAGAGACCCCCAGAGACCCCATCAGGACACAGCCCAGGACAGCCCGCCCAGCACACTGGGGTGCCGGCCCCTCCCTCTGGCCCCGCAGGGAGTGGGGTGGGGGCAGCGCTGACCTGGGATGACCACGGCCATGGCCTTCTCCTGGCCCAGGACGGGGTTGAGGATGGAGCAGGTCACGCCCCCCGCAGAGCTGTCTCTCACCACCAGGGCGGCCTCCACGCTGAACAGCCCCTCAGTGTCCTGGGCTTGGGCCTTGGAGAACTCTAGGAATTTCTCCCCACTGGGGTATCGCCACTGCACCTGGGGCTCCGGGAACCAGCCCGAGGCCGTGCACACCACGCGCACCCCGTCCTCCTCGGGCCCCGTGATGTGCACTTGGGGGGCAGAGCCCACACCTGCGGAGGGGAGATGAGAGCCAGGTGGGGCAGGGCCCACCTGTGCACACCTCCACCTGTGCCTTCTGGAGGGTCTGGGGTATAACTTCCCTGGGAAGCAAGATGATGACAGAGACCAGAAGGAAGGAGCATGAGAGGCTGGGAGGGCCTGGACTCCTCTCCCAACCCTGCAGGAGAGAGATGGTGCCCACGGGAGAGAAGGACTTCCATGTCTATCTCTGAAACACAGCCCAGTAGTTTAAGGATAAAAACCCAGATAAGTCTTGGAAGAAAAAGGTACACATTACCAAAATTTTCAAAGATATAATTTAAAATCTGCCCTACATTTTTAAATACAAAATCTTTAGTACTTGTACATATAAGAAAATGTTTGAAATTACAAAATTTGTGGAATGTACATTGCTTTGTTTATTTTAATCACCCCAAAACTCTTCCTTATCCAAAGGGACCTCACTCCCACCCTCTGTGGTTCAGGGAGAGGGAATCTCCGCACCAGGGATGACTGTTCCCTGAGCTCTCATCCCACAGGTCACCCTCTCTCCTGAGGGCTGTTCCCATCCATCCTCTCTCTCTCTCTCTCTCTCTCTCTCTCTCTCTCTCTCAATCTCTCTCTCTTTTGTTCCTTAACTATTACTTTCCCCTCCTCTTTTCTCATATCTTACATGTGCTAACTCATGACTGCTAGTCTCTCCCTTTGTACCTATTATTTTTATAATTATAAAAGCATGTTCAAATCTTTATAGAGTATCTCTTCTTTCCTTATTAGAAGAACACACTATAATCCATAAACAGCTGTATTTTCTCACTTCTCAGCTACATCTCAGCCACCATAGTGCTGCTCCGCCAACTCCTTCATTGAGTCTGTTCTGGGGAATTCAACCAACTCTCCTATTTGACAACCCCAACCCTCACACACCTTCCAATTAGTCTGCCTTCAGCACGGGTCACCCCAACTTCATCTTGAAACCAACTCCATCTTGGTTTGGGTTCCCTTCTATTGAAGGTGGCTTGTTTCCACTTGGAGCCCCTGCTGAGCCCCTGTTCTGACTTTCTCCCCCCACCTGCTCCTTGAAGGCAGCACAGTCCTGGGCTCCAGTCCTGAAAGCCCCATCTTGTCTCACACCCTCCTCCAGGGCATCTTCTCCCTCAGCTTCTGTGTCTCCTCATACATCACTTCCAAATATCAATCACCAGTCTCCCCACCTCCCTCCCTTATAGCTCATGCCTGTGGGTTACGTCACCAGGATTCCTCACATGCTTCAAACTGAAATCCCTGCATCTGAATTCATGACTTTGTCTCATGTGTGGTAAATTGGTTATAAGAATACTCCTAATTCTTCATCCTTCTTCATGTCTAGCTTACACTCTGCCACGTACATTTTAGTTCCCTCACACTCTCTTATATCAGTCATGTGACTTCATGAGTCTAATGACAGATCAGCTCATGTGACCCAGCAGAGGATTAAAGTGCCGACCCCCGTGGGTCTTCCGTCTGCCCTCTCCATGGAAGGACATTGCATTCCAGGTGCTGGAGGAGGAGCTCATGGGCAGGGCCTGTCACCAGCCTTTCCCACTGCAGCTGTCCTCCCCCAGCCAGGAGCCAGTAGACAGGGCTCTGTGGACTCCATTGTCCTTTCTTCTTCTGCTCTGAAGGGCTTTATGGAAATTTGTTTGATAAATTGAAATCCCAACTCAAAAATCTACATCCTGTGGAGATTTTTATAGATGACCTTTGGGAGCATTAATCAACCATTCTCAACCTGCATACTCTGTACACATGACATCTTTTTGTAAAAGTCTCATCACCTCTTAACACCCAACATCCTCACTCTCTCCCACCAGCCTCGAGGACACACGTAAACCAAGAATACACCAAACACACACTCACACAAGGACATTCACACTGGCTGTTCCCTCCACTTAGAAGCTGCCTTCCCTGAGATTTACAACATGACTATAGCTAACACTGCTGTGTGATGTGTAGAAAGTTGTTGAGAGTGAGTCCTAAAGTGTTTCTCATGAAAAGAAAATATTTCCTCTTTGGTTTCTTTTTCTTTCTATTGCAACTAAGTTAGCGAATGGATGTTAGCTAGATATTGGGCAATCATCTCACTGTCTATGCAAATCAAATCATCATGCTCTGTGCCTTAGACTTACACCATGATGTATGATAATTGATTCTCAGTAAAACTGGGGGAAAGGAAATGCCATACCCAGACATCTACTTAGCTAAACTCCCATTTCTTTTAAGTCTTTGCTCAGATACAAAATGAAGAGTCTTTGCTCAAATAGGACCCTCTGAGCTCGCATTTACTCCTGCAACTTGCCCAGACCCACATTGCTAACTATCTCCACTGGTCATTTAGCTTCTTATTCTCATCATTTAATGTGGGGCGCGGTAGGTCCGCCATTACAAGATGGCGCCGGAGGAAAGAGGAGGTGGAACTTTGAGAGTGGGTAAACAGGATAGCCACAGCCCGTGATGTTCACGTGTACAGCGGCCTTAGAGCTCGTGCGCGCGTGATCACTAAGATCATTGGCCAAGACAGAGCTGACCTTTACCCTGATTGGAGCAGCCCATTTCCTCTATTAGATGATTGGTCAGAAAATGGTATAAAAGGAGAACAATAAAGGGGTCGAGAGAGAGACCATTTTAGAGAGACCATTTGGAAGATCACCTCTGTGTCGCGTCTTTCTTCCTGCTGGATGGGGAACTGTGCGCGACAATTTAACACTTAATAACATCATTTATAACCGTTTATTTATTATAATTGCTCTATCTGCCACATGAAAATATAAACTCATAGAGTGAAGAATTTGATTTGGTTCATTGTTTAGATAGGGTCAGACACAGTGCGTACCTTGTATATTTACATTTAATATAACAATGAATTAATAAGCCTCTTCTTTCTCATGAATAAAATGAGATAGTAAATTACATTGTACTAGTTTCTCCCAAACTCAAAAACTCCAGGACTCTGAGATATTTAACATGTCACCAACCTGCCACCTGCAGCTCCAAGCTGGCTTGCCCATGGGAGTCTCCATCTCTGAAGAAGCAGGTGTACAGCCCGTTGTCGGCAGCCTGGACCTTGTGGATGGTCACAGCAGCCTCCCCCATGCTGAGTAATTCCTCCACAAGTGAGGTCCGTCCCATGTACTGGGCCATCTGCTTCTCATTCTGCTCCTGTTGGTCTTGTTGATAGGTGAACACTGACTCCGAGAAATGTGACCGGAACCACCTCAACTCCATGTTCTCTGCACTCATGACGGGGTACAGGGAGCAGGGCAGTGTGATGTCCTCCCCCAGCACTGCCACAATGGGCTTTGTGGGGCCAAACACACGGAACTTCTCTGTGAATACAGACATGGGACTTAGAAAGCTTGAGACACACATGGGCCTCCCTGGTGGTGCAGTGGTTAAGCGCTGCGCTGTGGAGCTGTCGGCAGCGGCAACGCGACTTCGACACCCGGCCAGGGAGATTCCCACATGGCGCAGCAGACCTCTCCTGCCTCGCCCACTGCTCCCCTCAGCAGTGGATTTCCATCAATCTGCCTGTTCTGCTCCCCATCTGCCTCTGGTGAACCCTCTCGCCACCCCACACCTCTGGCCCGTACCCCAGCTTGTATGCATAAATAAATAAATCTTAAAAAAAAAAAAAGAAAGCTTGAGACACAGTCACATCAGGGAACACACAGCATCACTGGGGGAGGCTCAGGCAGGGAAAGGTGTCTATGAGAAGACAGCTGACATGAAGGATTGAAAAGTGAAAATTTGTATCTGGAAACAATCTTCCAGCCACAACTTGTGGTTCAGAAATAATGTCAAAGACACTCCCTCATTCTCTGGTGTACCTGACAGCAGGAACTTCCGTGAAGAACTCCGACTCACGGTTCTCATTTCAACATGTATCTGAATCCACCATCTGATCCAACATGTATCTGATCTATGTGTAAGCACAGAATGCCAGACCCAACCCCAGGCCTGATGCAGCAGGTTGGCGTGTACCCAAGAATGTGCATTTCAATAGAGTTCCTGGGGGACTAAGATGTTGTCAGAGGACAATTGTTGCTTCATTCCCCAGAGGACCATTTAGGTTAACCAATGGAACAGGGCATCCACAGAATACCATGGCTTGTGACAAATCTAGAACACCTCCTGTACATCAGTTACCAGCAGACAGCACCAAAAGGGACACAGAGGAGATTCATGCTTCATTAAACAAGAGGTAGGTGGAGAGAGAAACCTGGAGCCTGTGGTCTGGGATGGGAGTACAAATTCGGTGCTGCACTCAAACAGCCACTTGACCAGTGGCCATGCAGAGGGAGAGCTCAACAGTGTGGAGGCACTTCTCCTTCCCTGAGGGGAAATACATGCAGAGGAGCTGGGTCCTCCCAGCAGACCAGGTTTGAGCAAAGTGTAAGGTCACGGAGCTGGAATGTTCTATGTCTATCCCACATCTCAGAATAGCACTGACCTCTAAAACACATTGACAGTGTATAAATGGCAGCTTCTCAGGTATGGACATGAAAGAAGTGTTTAGGTATCAGTGCTGCCTCAAACATGAATAAGCATACACCCAGCCAGAACATGCACACCAGCGGTTAGGTGACTGCAGGCCTCACCCACACCCTCTGACTGAGCATCTCAAAGATCAGGACTCCAGACCTGATAAGGCAAAAATCTAAAATCACATAAAACTACAGGGCACCCTAATGGAAAGGTAAAAATAGTTCAGATCTCTAAGTTACTACTAGAATGCATTTTTAAAAATTAGAAAATCTAAAGCAGCAAAATTGACACCATAAAACACGCCACATGGTAACTTGAGAAATTAAGGAAATATGATCACAATAAAAGAACAACAAACCAATGTACAACTACAAAGATATGGATAATCTTATCTTCCCATCAGTTAGAGAGTTCAAAATTGCCATAATACAGAAAGACAAAGAGATGGTAGAAAACACAGAAAAGTGAATGAAAGAGATGCCACAAAATCATAATAATAAGTTAATGGCATGGAAAGTAAAATTAGTGAACAGAAAATAGAAATTTGTGCCTTAAATAATAAAATAACAGAGATGTACAGTGTAAAAAGATCAACACAAAAGATACAAACTTCTGGGAAAGCTATTGAAGCAGAATAAACAGAATGGAAAGTTGACTGAGTGACCTCAAAGACAGCAATGCACAAAAAACCTGGTTGGAAGAAGAAAAAGAAAAATGAAGAAAAAACAATGAAGAAACACTCAAGAACTAACCAACTTCATTTGGAAAGGCTATTGGATAATGGATAAAGATAAGGATATTCCAGAAGAGGAACAGAAAGAAAGAGGAAAAGAGAACTATTTAATGAAATAGAGGAAAATTTCCCAACCTGGAGAAGGAAATGAATATCCAAGTCCATGAAGCTAAATGAACAACTTGTTGAAAATAAATGTAATGAGATCGACACCAAGACAGAGTCATGGAACTACCAAGAGTTCAAGATAAAGAATATTGCAAATGTCTAGGGGGAAAAAATTATGTAACCTATAAAAGTACTCCTACAAGGCATACAGCAGATTCCTCTGTGGAAACCCTACAAACCCTACAAAAGGAGAGCATGGAATCACATATCCAAAATATTGTAATGTATTATAAAAAGTCCCAGGCAAGGCCTCCCCGGTGGCGCAGCGGTTGGGCGCTGCGCTGTGGAGCTGTCGGCAGCAGCGACGCGAGTTCGACGCCCGGCCGGGGAGAGTCCCACATGGCGAGGCAGACCTCTCCTGCCTTGCCCGCTGCTCCCCTCAGCAGTGTATTTCTGATCTGCCTGTTCTGCTACCCGCTCCGTCTCTGGTGAGCCCTCTCGCCGCCCCATGCCTCTGGCCTGTGCCCCAGCTTGTATGTATAAATAAAAAAAAAAAAAAGAAGTTTAAAAAAAAAAAAAAAAGTCCCAGGCAAGAATACCGTCTACTATAAAACTATCCTGAAAATATGAGGGCAAAATAAATACTTTCCCAAATTGAAGATGAGAGTTTGTGAACACTAGACCTCCTCTACAAGAAATGTGAAAACAGCACTCCTATCTAAATGAGTAGAGGGAGAGGAAAACAGGATAAGGAAATACATAAAATCTGAAAACTAAAGACAAAAGTACAGTACTAAATCTTCATGCTTCAATAATGGCCTATATGTAAATGGACTGAATTGACCAATAAAAGGGCAGAGAGAGGATGGTTGGATCAGAAAAGAAAACACACCTTTCTGCAGCAACACCACAAAGCTCCAAAGATAAACACAAACTCAAAAAAAGTGGTTGTGTACAATACTAAAAGGAAATGCGGCCCACAAAAATGGGAGGTTGAGTCATATCAGATAAAAGACTTTCAGCTGAAAAAGGTAACAAGAGACAAGGAAAGACATAACATAAATTAAGAACTCATATATCAGGAAGATGTAACACTCATCAATACACCCAAAAAAGAGCATCAAAATACATAAGGCAATTGATAAAGAAACTAAAAATAGATATTGGCAGCAACACAGTAGGGGTAGAACACTTCAACAACCTACCTTCATTAATGGACACATCCACCTGACAGAAAGTTGACAAGAAAACAGTAGTCTTAAAAAAGAATTAGACCACCAAATACAAAAAGACATTTGTAGGGCATTGCACCCCTGAACTATACCCAAACAGGAATAAGGACAAACTTACCTGTGGACCCCCCCCAGAGGGGCAGCTGGAGCAGGAGCAGCAGGGAGGGGAGGAGGCAGAGCACAGAGCTGGGGCAGGAGCAGGCGCCATCTCCTCAGGGCTGGGGAGAGACAGGGCAGAGGCAGCCAGGCCCACACAGAGGGGCAGGGCAGCCAGGGGCTCTGGGCTCAGGGGGGAGCTGGGCCCAGGGACCCCCCCACCAGCAAGAGCAGGGCCCTTCCTGGTGACCCCTTAGGCCCGGAGACCAAGAAGGACAGACCAAGGCTTCTGAGCCTCTGTGCTGCTAGAGACCATGAGGTTTATTGGTGAAAAACACCCTCCCTTCCACTCCCACCTCATGGAACACACATGCCCTATGCACTCTGCTCAGAGCACCAGGCCCCTCCATTCCCAGCACCTGGGCCCAGGCGCAAACTGCCCTCCCCTCCCCATCCTCACACCCAGCGACTCCCCAGGACAGAGGCCCAGACCCAGGCCCCCATGAAGGACAGGCCAGTGCCTGCTTGTGGTCCTGCCCCCTCAGTGTGAGCAGGTGTCCCTGAGAAGCATCAAGACACACCACATGGTCCCCAAGGAGTCAGGGTCCCCCCACAGGCCCCCGTCCTGCTCTGTCTGCTTGTTCAGTTCACCTGCAGGTCAGTCCCTGCCCAGCCCTGACCCGCCAGGGACAAGGACAAAGTCCTGCCCCACACACAGCAGGAGCTGGGTCAGATCCCCACTGAGGGCTCATCCTGGTCCTCTCACTCTGTGGGGGATTCTGCCTCAGGGTGAGGGACCCAGAGGGACAGAGCAGCAGAGAAAGGAAAATGAATCCTGGTCTGAGAAAACACCCTCAAACCACCTGCTGGCTGGGAGTTGGGGGAGGTAGACCATATTCCAGGAAGGACAGACACTGCAGGCTGACTATGATGTCACCTCTGGGCTCGGCTACAATCTGTTTGACCGTCTTCATAAAGTCTGTTAACCTCCCTGCCTTACTTTCCTCTTCTACATAATGGAAATGGTAACAGCATCTCTTTCCAGAGGTTGGAGTGAGAATTATATGAAATTATATTTGAAGAGTCACTGCCTGTAATTAGAACCAGGCCTCGCCCCAGTAAGTGTTAGAGACTTCATGAAAATAAATGAAGAACAGCCTTCAGTGAGGTTGTGCTGGGCCTTCTTAGAGCTGTACCATTTCTAGTGCAAACACCCACCTCACTCCAGCCCCATCAAATTCTCAGCTATATCAGCCAGATGCTCCCCACTTTCCTATTCTTGGAAGACAGATATCTTCAAAATTAACATACCTGCTTTAAAAGAGTGCTTTTAGAACATCTCTTAAAGGTTGAGGAGTTTCAAGGTTTCCAACAGACCCCAAAATCTTCCCACAGAGTTTGCACCTGAAGTTAGTTGCTCAAGTGCCATGCTGAGTGCCGAGGGGCCTTGTGGCTGAGAGAAAATGGTTCCCAGGAGAGTAGAGAAGCAGAAACTGGATTGGGTGGAAGCAGGTCTACAGAGATTAGTGCTGGAACCCCACAAAGCTCTCCAGACAGAGGAATTGCCTCCTCTGCCTCCTTCCACCTTTTGAAACTGAAGGCTGAAATACAAAACAAAGAGACGCCACCCCACCCTCTGGACAGTGCTCTGGTTTCAGGAGGAAACAGCAGGATCAGAGGAGCCAGCAGAGGGGAGGGGCAGGCACCCTGACACCCCTGCAGGCACAGGGGGAGGCCCCCTGGGCCCCTGGGGAGGCCCCCTGGGCACCCACTACACCCCAGGCTGCTTGGCCTCTAGACCCAGAACTGGGGTGAGTGTGGGGCCCAGTCAGGACGGACACTGAGTCCCATGCAGGTCTCTACCTGTGCCCGATGGCGACACCCAGTGACCCCATGGCAGCTGTCACCCCACATGGCAGGGCCTGTGAGGAGCCCCCCGGGGGCTGTTTCTCTTCTCCTCACAGCAGTTGACCCAGAGCCCCCACCCTGGACACCAGGAGTCACACTGGGCACCAGGAGCTGCCAGGACCTGGTCCTGCCCACACTGCGTGGACGGGGCCTGCGGCTTGTGCAGATGTTAGTGTCCCCCGAGACCTGGTCACATGACCAGACCCTGTCCCCCAGGACACAGGGTCACCAGGAAGGCCCAATTCTGTGTCTCCAGGGAAACTGTGGAGCCTGGACCTCCCCTCCCCCTCACTTCCTGTGGTTTCCCCTGCTCAGTGAAGGGCACCTGTGTCCCCCCATTTATCGATGCCAGAAACTCCAGGGTCATCTTTACAGTCCGCTCCCCCCTCACAGCTCTATCCTTACAGCCAGCTGCTGCCCACTTTACTCTTCTTGGAAGACAGATGTTCACCAACAACTTCAAAATATTTCTCAGTTCGTGTCCCCAGGCTGCACCTATTCCAAGTCACCTCCATCTCTGTCCTAACCCAAGCACTGACATCTGCAAGGGACTGCCCACCCCACATCCAGCCTCACCTCTCTAAAACATTCCCTTCCAAGGTCATGACCCTCTCCCATAAGTTTATATCAACTCCCTCCCTGATCCTTTTAAGGATCCCTCTGCTTAAAGGAGGGGCTCCCAGGCTCCCCCTCCCTCTCTGACCCCCTCCCGTGTTCTCTCCCTCCTGGCTCAGGTGACTCCCTCCACTTCAGGGAGCTCCCCCAGCCTCAGCCTCCTCACAGTCACTGATGGTCCTGCTGCCTCTGCTCCCCAAACCCCTCACCTCTCAGGCCTCACCCGAAGTGACATGATCACAGGGGCCTCTGCCACCTTCCAATCCTTCTTGTGCACCCCACACCAGCTTGTTGGGATCAGGGGGCCTGTTCTCCCCCACAGCCCTGATGTGTATCATCTGGGAAACTTGTGGGATCCCGGGGGGATCCCTGTGTGTCCTGCTCCATGGCCAGCAGGGAGGGGCCCTCACCAGCCTCAGCTGAGCTCGTCTGCAGAGGAGACACTGCTGCTGCCCCTCGGCCCTTCGGCCTCGTCCACTCAGAAAACTCCTCAGGCCACGGAGAACACGAGATGCCGCCCCTGACCTGAGCACCAGCCCCTGATGGACACAGCGTCCACCATGCTCCCCTGTCTGCTATACCATCCTCCTGTCCCCCTCCAAACATAACTGGGTCACTGACCACATCTCACTGAGCTGGGAACACCCAGGTCAGCACCTGTGTCTCCCCCCAGGCCTGCCCAGGCCTCAGGGTCCCCAGGCAGTGACTGGCCAGTGTGGCCCTCACCGCACTCCTGCCAGGGTGTCGTCCTCACATCACGTCTACACACCAAGTATGACAGGGTGGTCCCCAGGAGAAGGGGTTCCGCTCTCCCTGCCCTGTAAGACGGGGACCGGACTCCCTCACAGGGTCCCAGCCTCACACCAGCAGGACTGTCCTGCCAGGGCTCACTCCCCTGTCCTGAGGGGCTGCGTGTCTGTCCTCATGGAGCCAGACGGACTGATCCCAGTGCTCGGAAATGTTGGTTTCTGCCTGAAGTCACCCTCAGCTCTCACCTGGCCAAGCACTGACCTCCTCAAGGGACCAACCGCCCCACCTCCAGCCTCACCTCCCTCCAGGACATTCCCTTCCAAGGCCATGACCCTCTCCCATCAGCTTCTATCAGTCCCATCCTTAATCCCTTCTATGGATCCCTCTGCTTAAAGGAGGGGCTCCCAGGCCTCCCCTCCCTCTTTGACCCCTCCCATTGCTCTCCCAGGGGCCCTCCTGGCTCAGGTGACTTCCTCCAATGCAGGGAGCTCTCCCAGCCTCAGGCCTCCTCACAGTCCCTGATGCTCCTGCTGCCTCTGCTCCCCAAACCCTCACCTTTCAGGTGTGATATGAAGTGCTCTGCTCAGAGGGACCTCCTGAGACTTCCCAGCCCCCTTGTGCCCTCACACCTGCTTGTTGGGGTTGGGAGGCCCGTTCTCCACACAGTCTGACTTAGGTCATCAGGGGAACCACGTGGGATCTGGGGGGAGGCCCTGTGAGTCCTGCTCCGTGTCCAGCAGGGAGGGGCCCTCACCAGCCTCAGCTGAGCTCATCTGCAGAGGAGACGCTGCTGCTGCCCCTCGGCCCCTGGGCCTCATCCACTCAGAAAACGCCTCTGACGTGAGCCCCAGCCCCTGATGCACACAGCGTCTACCACGCTCCTCTGTTTTTCTATCCCCGCAACATAACTGGGTCATTAATCACATCTCACTCACCTGGAAACACCCAGGTCAGCCCCTGTGTCTCCCCCCAGGCCCGCCCAGGGATCAGGGTCCCCAGGCAATGACTGGCCAGTGTGGCCCTCACCGCACTCCTGCCAGGGTGTCGTCCTCACACCACGTCTACACACCAGGCACCCGACTCCTCATAGTGTCCCAGCCTCACACCAGCAGGACTGTCCTGCTCACTCCCCTGTCCTGAGGGGCTGCGTGTCTGTCCTCATGGAGCCAGACGGACTGACCCCAGTGCTCGGAAATGTTGGTTTCTGCCTGAAGTCTGCTCTGCAATATTAAAACTCTGAGAAAACCCAGGATTTCTGGATATACCTGAACACACCCCACTTTGTCGTCCTTAAAGGTTCATTTCTGATCATCTCCTCTTAGACTGAGGAATTTGGGGAAAATCCAATATTAATCCAATTCTTAATCTGAAAATGACCAAAGAGACAAGGAATAGAACTCTCCTCTGTGTTTACCCCCCTCTGCTACCACCATCCCTGCCCGGTGGGGACAGATCTCAGGAAATAAGACATTTTAGAGAAATTTAATGAAGAGATAGAGGAAGAAAAACAAACTTCACTGACCACCTACTAGGTGCTAGTATCTGGACTGTACAGGGGGTGTCTGTGGCCCCTGATTCTCACACCTGCAGACAGAGATGAAGGTGCCCTGAGTCCTGCCCTCTGTGTAGGGACATAATCCAGGACCCTTATGGGGGGAAAAGCTGCAGCTGCCGGATATGCCCCACCCTCACCCCAGCTCTCAGCCCAGCCCCCAGCTCCACACCCCTCAGAAGGAGGGGAGCAGGAAGGGGACCTTGGACTCAAAACTGCCCCAGAAGACACACCCAGAAACCTCCTCTTCCGCTGAATGCTCTCTTGGCCCAAGTGCGAGGGGAAGGGGAGGAGGGACCGAGCACAGGGCAGGTGCCCCTGGACAACACTGGGGGACACTGGACACCCTGCAGGAAGGACACACACCCCCACCACCCCTCCCAGCTCTCAGGGCCTGTTTCTGCTGCTTTGTCAACACACACTGTTTACTGTTCACTGTTCACTGTTCTGTCTTCTCAAATATGAAATATCCTGATCCTGACGGGTTAATAATTTACTTTCCTCTCTATGGACTTAGGACACTCTACTCTTTGTTTCAAGTTTTTTTGAAATGGTTTCAGGTAACTGCCTAATGTAGCCCTAAAACAGTGGAAATGTAAAATGAATTGTGTTTTTGGAATCCAACTATTGATGGGAAGTATTAAACCCATTTTTTGAACTTGCAATCCAGTGATGTTTAATTTATCTTGAAACTATTAAGATGAAACTTTCACTGGATTATCATCTACTGCAGGAAACATCAAAGCAGTTTTCTGACTATTTTATTGCTGGGCAGTGTGAGGCAGCTACAAGTGGGGGCAACAGGAAAGTAAAAGAAACACACACACAAAGTGTCAGCTTTAGTTTCCACTATAAACTCCCCTCCACCCCTGACCAGCATAACCCTGGCTGGGGGTTGATCTCTGCTGTGCACTGGGGGTCTCCCCCTCCTCTGAGCCTGCTCTTCTGCCCCTCTGGGGAGAGATCCCTCCCAGCCCAGGCTGTCACCCCATCACTGAAACGGCCACCTAAGGTGTCCCAGGGGCTCCCTTAGACCCTCACTAGGCCCCAGGGGTGGTGTCTGTCCAGCCCCCTGGTCTGTGCAGAGCCCTCCTGGCCCAGGCCCCTGCCCCCCTCCTCTGGGTGCGCGCCCCTCTGTGTGCTGGGTCTGACCTTCCAGGGGAGGTGAGTAGGCTACACTCCTCCCCCCCAGACCCTGAGATATACAAAGGGGAAGGGGGGAGACTGGGGAAAAACACGCTTACAGAAATTGTAATAAATTTTATTGCAATAATATATAAGAAAAAGATTAATTAGAAATTAAAAGGAAAGGAGGTTGACAGAAACACAGATATGATAAAACATAAAAAATAAGGTGGACAGGGAGGGGGAGAAGGAAGGACAGGACCTCCCTGCACTCAGCATAGACACCGCTGAGAGGGGCCCCCAGGGCGGACACACTTCTGCCCAGTGTCCCCAGCGTGTTCCTGTGGGGACTTCAGGGGCAGAGAGGGGCCTGTACCATGCCCATGTGGGGAGCAGTCAGGGAGCTGGGAGATCTCACTCCCTCTCCCCATCCAGGCACTTCAAGCCCCTCCAGGGTCAAGGGGGCACCTGGCAGATCCTGGGGAGAGGGTGTGAGCTGCAAGTGTGGCTGATGGGCTGGGGCCTGGGCTTGGGTCTTCTGTCCTGAGGGAATCAGAGTGGAGGGGCTGGGGCAGCAGAGGGGAGAGCCCCACCCACCCTGAAAGGCTGGTATGACAACCCCAGGACCCCTCACTGCCCCTTCTTGTCACAAACAAGTGTCCCCCAGCTGAGCTGTACAGGGACTCCTGCGTGTCAGAGACAATCACGGATATCTAGGCCACTGTTCACAGCGCAGTTTGACTCTGAATAAGACCGGTGTTATTACAGTGAGTGTTTTACTGTATCCTCTGAGGACTCTTTCTCAATCTACATCTGAGACAGAAGCTCAGCAAAAGCAGGGGACCTGCCCAGGGTCACCACATTTGACTGGCTAAGTCCAAAATGAGCCAGGTCCACCCAGAGCTCACCAGAGCTGTAAACAGGGGGCACCACCACACTGCACCCAGGGTTGTTCCAGGAATATGGGGTTAAAGCAGAGGTAAAAAACTTTAGAATTTCTGTTAAAAATGAGGTCATATTACCCCTTTTAATGTGTGGGGTTGTTGTTGTTTTTTTAATAATCTGTGTAATATTTGTACATATGTGTTAGCTGAGCTGCATATTCAAATCACTGACAGGAGTGAGTGAGCAAATGAAGTTGGAGACCCAGCTCCAAACCCCACCCTGAGGGTTTCTCTGGAGCAGCAGGGTCCCAGAGGGGAGCAGGCCCATCCTGCAGCACCTGCCTGGGGGCACCAGAAAGGGGAGCTACTTGGTTGGGGAGGAGCCCAGAAACCAATAGAAAGGCCAGCAGGCTTGTCTCCCAGGTTCCGTGAGGGTCTGCTGCCCAGTTGTGGCCAGTGCAGGGTGGACACTGAGGAAGGGAAAGGAAGGTGCAGAGAAGTGTTCATGGAGATCGAGACCTGAGGGCAGGAACCAGACACAAAAGACCGGATGCTGCAGCTATACAAAGTAAAGAACAGAAGAAATGAGCCCGAGTTGGTAAAAATCAGATGTGGAGTCCCCTGGGCAGGTTGTGAGCACAGGAAGTGACACCAGGGAGGGCCCTGGGTTGTGAGACTTAATCACATGCTTATTCATTTTCTGAAGACTTAGCTCTAGTTTGGTTTCATTCTTTTCCTCTTTTATTTATTTCTTACATTTATTTAAAAATAAAGTATTTTTTTCTTATAGTTGTTAATATGGTGCTTGATGTCTCCCCTCAGGTGTGGTTCTCCCATCTCCTCAGCACCTGACCATCTCCACAGTCCTGTGCTCTTCTCGCCCCTGCTCTGACCCCCTCCCTCCCTCTGGCCTCCCCCATGCCTCAGATCTGTGGTTCCCGACCCTTTGTTTTGTTTCTCTATAGCCCACATCTAAGTGAAACCTTACACAATGAAGACTATTCAGTGATCAAAAAAGATAAACTCATGCCATTGCAGAAACCAGAATGGAGCTGGAAGATTGTGCTCAGTGAAATAGACCAGAAGGAGACAGAGAACTACAAATGGTTTCACTTATCTGTGTTCATTTTTCAACAACAACAGCAATAAACACTGTGTTCCCACAGGGGAGCAGAGAGACAGCATTTCTATCCATCCAAGCTTCACCCATTATCTATCCCACATGCTCCCCAATCTCACAGCTGCCCAGAGCACTGAAGGTGATGGTCTCCCCTTTCATGGGTCACCAAACACACACACACACACGCACACACACACACACACACACACACACACACAATCCTGCTTCCTCAAATCAAAAGCTTTTCTACTCCACTTGCCCCTCCCTTCATGCCCACAGGGAGCCCCTGTTGGAAGATTAGAGGACTCAATCTCCCACTCACTTGTCAGCGCACATTTATTGACAGCCTGCTGCAGGCATGTGGGGCTGGGGGGGGGGGGCAGTCTCACATTGTACCTCATACAAGATACAAGTGAAGAGAACAAATCTCTTCTTAAGTGGACCAGAACCTCAGACACACCCAGGGGAGCAGGAAAGAGGGGAGCAGAGGCTGCCACTGGCAGAGGTGCTGTGCAGCGCCCCCAGCTCCAGCCCTGACTCCCCAGGGAAACCCCACATTCTCTGTGTTGTATACTAAAAGTTTCAAAGAGTAAGAGTCTCCCCCTTCAGTACTCCCTGCTTGCTTTAAAGTGCAAACGGACCCTGCTGAGCAAGAAATACTCTGTTACATAATTGCTCAGGGCTCAAACTTTGGAGAAAGATCCCTGGGCCTGCCAGCATGAAGTCCTTCCCTCCTCCTCTCTGAGTGCTGCCTGGCTCCCTAAGGGAATTCTGCCCTAAGAGTCTTACAGTCTAAAAATTAAAAACCAGAATATCATGACTCTAAATGCAAGTAAAATGTGGTGTGTGTTTAAAAAAGAAGAAATGTATTGGGAATCGGTATTTTAAAGGTCCTGAAAATAATTTAAAGTAAAATGGCTGAAATGAAATGGTACAAATGAGAAGGCAAAAGAAAGTGTTGAAGGTCTGAGAGAAGTATCTTAGAGAAAAATGTTATGTGCTAGAATGACCTGCTATAGAAATATGTAATATCAGAGTGTACTTGTATAAAACCAAACTTTAATTTGTTTTTAACTTCTTTTACTAGTTCTTGATGATAAATGACTAGGTAATCTAAAAATCTTAGTGCTCTTTTATCCTCAGGTTACCTGAAAAATCTTATCCTATCAGCATTGCTGAAACTTGTCAAAAAATACATCTGCTCTTAAAAATTCTTGTCACTCTGAGTAATTAAGTATTTTATAAAAATCTGTTAAGTTTGCTAATCCTATGACAACTTCAGTCTAAAATAGTAAGTTTTTGTCTTAAAAGGACTCTTAAGACACCTGATAAAATTGATTTCATTGTAAAAAAACAAACTGAGTCAATTTGGGTATATTAAAACGTCATAAAAAACATTTCCATAAACTTGTTACACCTTTTCAACATAAATGTAAAGCAAAGAAATTGTTCTAAAACTACATAACACTTCTTAAAACCTAATATTTCTTGTAGATCCCTAACACTGCTGTGTTCCCAGAGGGATTCACAACTCCAAGACCCTGGTCATAAAAGCAGGGACCATATGATTCCCGGCCTCCTTCAGGGTACAAAAAGGGCAATTTTTAGCAGTCTCCTTCATTAGCCAGTCCTGCCAATGGAGAGGGGAGGGGGACGGGCCCCAGGGCAGCTCTGGAGCAGGACACAGCAGAGCCCTGACGTCTCCAGGCCAAAGTCCCTGCCCAGCCACTGTGGGGCCTGCAGAGCCAGGTCTCCCCGCCCTGCTGCTGCTGGTCTCCAGGGACAGGGGGGTCCTTGGCTGAGAGGGTGGGGGCTCCCAAAGCTAAAACAGACCTGAGGTGGGGGTCTTCTACACTGTCCCCAGGAACACCTCTCCTGAGACCACAGGAGGAGTGGCCTCCATTGTCCCTTCCTTTCACAATCAAGAGGTAGAGCATTTTATAGAACTTTTTGTAAAAAATGTAGAAAAGAACAAATGAAATAACAATCCAGCGAAGGGTTTCTCAGCTCTTTGTCCATGTTATTCTGAAACCAGGGGCAGCTGCTTGGACCTGCACCCTCACTGGATGGACAAGCCTCAGGCCCCTCCTACCCTCCTTCCCCACAGCTCCCCAGTGACCCCCAGGCTCCTCCCCAGGGCCCAGGCTCCACCCTCCAGGTTCCCTCTGTCCCTCTGCCCTTCCCACCCCCTCCCCCTGTACTGCTGTCACCATGGCTCCTGCCTCCCTGCCCACCAGAGACCAGCTCCTGTCAAGGAGAAGCAGCCTCACTGTCCCCTGTCAGTCAGCTCTGCTCCTTCCTCCGGAGCTGCTCCCTGCATCAGGTGTCACACAGGAGACCCACACTGGCTCCAGAACCTTCTATTCACACACATATACAAGTGGTCCCCTGACCCCCCTCTCAAATCCCCCTCTATTCTCTTCTCCTCTGAGGTGATGTCCCCCTCCCTTGGCTAAAGCGCAGGAGGGCAGAGGAGAAGCCCCAACACTGAGACAAACTGGTTCTGGGCTTCCCTTCCCTTCCCCCCTGCAGGGTAAGTTCTCCTGCCCTGGAGCTGCTCTTGACAGGGGACATTCCCCCCTGGGGCAGGGTGACCTCTGGCTTTTCATCATCAGAGGCAGGATCCAAACTTGAGGTTCATGTCTCTGGGGCACCTGAGAGGAAGATGTCAGGTAGAACATGGATCATCTTCTTAACACAGGATATGACAGATCCCTCTAGGTGCATGGGAAAGCCAAATATGAAAAGTGGAAAATTGGAGGAACAAAAAGAGAGAAGTAGGAAAGAAAGATGTTGGGATCTCCAGAAAATTAGCGATCAGACAGGAGCACCCGAGTACTGTGGGAGCCATGTCTGCTCTGCCTGAGATCACAGTGCCGACATGGTCCCCCAGAGCTATGAGAGGATTGGGGCCCCCATGAGAGGAATCAGAAGCCATGTTGGGAGGAGGACCCCTGAGAATACACTCTGACTCTCCCAAATCCCCCTGACTTGTTCATTTGGGGGCTCCTCTCCCTGTGGATGGAGAACTCACCCCCCCTCGGATGACCCCTCCCTGAGACCAGAGAGAGTGAGAAGAGGAGGAGACAGGGATGGAGGACAGTTCACAGAAGACAAGGGGACAGGCCCAGCCCAGGACTCAGGGCGACATGGACTCTGGGGCTCAGCTGCAGAATGGACACGCCCCTGAAGTGAGAAGGACCCTGAGTGTCAGAGGAGCAGCCTCAGTCTAGACCCAGGGTCTGCCCCGCCCTGTCTGGGCCCTGGTGTCTCCTTAACTCAAATTCAAGTGGATAAAGGAAACTAATTAATTTAGGGGAATAATTCAAGCTTATCCCTCTTCTTGTCTAAATGGCATAAAAACCCCAGGAAATATTTTCATCTCTAAAAGAATAAACAGACAAAAAATGATTGCCATGGTAAAATTCATCCTACCCCAAACCAGTTCAAAGTAATCAATTTCACCCTTTGTGGCCTCAGCACAGGCCTGACCTGACTGTTCTCACAGCCACGGCCCAGGAATCTGCACCCAGATCAGGAGGACGAGACTCCAGCAACCGGGACTCACTCAGAGCTTTGTCCACAGGGAACCTGCAGCTCCAAGAGGAGCCCAGGGCAGGGCTGGGCAGGCAGGGGCCTTATGGGGACACGGTCTTAGGGGTGTAGGGGATGAGGGGGGCTTCAGGCCCTGGGGGAGCCCCATCCATACTAGAGCCTGAGGGAATCCCCTCCCCTGGGGAACCCACAGGCTTCTCCAGAGAAGGAGGATTGTTCCTGGGCACAGAGGGCTCCTGGGGCCCAGCGTCCAGGGGGCAGAGGGTCATGGACATGTCTCCTGAATAACATCTGAAGTATAGAAATAGGGTCTCATAGAAGGAAGCCCAAGAGGAGAAAATGTGGGAGCCGTCATGTTATAGAAGGAGACGTCCCCGTGATCATAGTCCAGGAAAACCCCCATGCTGTAGGGAAACTGCCTAAGGGGTAGCAGAGTATGAATGTTAGTATTGGCTGAAAAATCCTTCTGTAAAACGTCACACAGACCAGTACCCATCCATGGGAGACTCAGCAGTATTTCATTTTCTCATCTTTCCTGGAAACCCCTAGCCCTGCCTTGGTTCTGTCTGCATTCTTGACATTTACTCCCCAGTAATCACATCCCTGATGTGATGTTCTCAAGACCCAAAACAGGCCATCTGCCAAATAATCCCTTATAATTACAGCTCAGACTCTTGTCATGAGCGAGCATGAATTTGGAGTGGGAAGAAACTGGATCAAGAGTGACAGACCCTGCAGATGATTATCGTGTTTGGAGTTGATGGGTTTGAGAGCGGGGTCCTTGGGCCCACTCTGGGAGAGGTTTCACCAGAGCTTGCCTTCAGCAGCAAGTGGCAAGTTTCTCCATGAGACAGAGACGTTAGATATACTTAAAAGGACAGGTTTATTACGAAAAGGGACAGGGAAGTAAAGGACACCCTCATAGACACAAGAGGGCAGAAAGAGCTGCCCCAAAAGGGATAGTTTTGCTGAGAGAGAGGCCTGCATGGTTGCAGGCAGGCAGGCAGCCCTGAGGAGAGCTACCTCTGCTGAGGGAGGTCACTGAAGACCCAGCATGGTACAGGTCACGGGCAGGCAACAAGGCCGTTGCCCTGCAGAGGGACAGAGTTGGCAAAGGAAAGCACCTGCATAGGTACAGGTGGACAGAAAGAGGGCTGCCCGTGCTATTGTAAAGACAACACTGATATATTCCTCTTTCAGTTGGGAGGGACTCATTCCCTCCAGGAGAGGTTTGTTTGCTGTTGATTTTGAGTATCTATGTAGGATCTGAAAGGGACTTGAGATTCTGCAATGGCGTCTATCTCCATATCTTCACTTTCCACTCAGCAGTCTGGTACCTACTTGATCTTATGCTTTGTAACTTACACCTGGCGCCTAGGGATTTTTGGTTATCATTGTGCTAATGCTTATGTTGATTCCTTCTATCCCCACCTCCTTGTGTGGGTCTGGTTCTAACCTTATTTTAAGTTGTATTTCTTCCATCACAGAGAGGTCAACACATTATGTTATGTCCCCTGCTCCATAACAAGGGCACACACATTCTCATCCCAGCACTTAGCTGTATGGGGGAGGGAAATAGTCCCTGAAATGAGAGCCCTGTTGTAGCCAGGGGCTGAGGCCAGAGTCCATTATAGGTAGTGCTCCCTGGAGGGTGTTTCTAGTGAGGATAGATAGCCCAAGGGAAAATGCTAAAAAGTATCCCAGTTTGGGGTAGAAACCTAAATTAGAAATATAAAAGGGACAGAAGAAGCAGGGAAAAGAGATTCAGCCACTAGGGAGATTCCATCGCCATGATTTAGAGTTTGGGAATCAGCCATGAGGAGATTTTGCGTTGCCAGGATGTGGCGTTCCAGATTGAGCATTTTTGGAATCTTCAGTGACTTTGGGGCCAGAGACTTTGGCCCCCCATGTGCCAACCTTTGAGAAGAAAAGTTTGAAGCCTTTACAAGTAGTTGAGCAACTGGATACTGTTCCTGGTTTTGTTACTGCTACAGCGGAGAAGAGAAAGCAAAGACCTGGAACCTGGCATCTTGCTAAAATGCATGAGTGTGGTCATTTGTTGAGCCATTAGACTGCTGCAGCTGCTCTTTTGAGTGTCACTGGCCTGATGCTGTGCTGGGGCATCACGGCAGCTCCGGGAGCATCTCCAGTTGTGTCCTGTGTGTGTGTGTCCTTTGAATTGGAACCTGGACTACAGACTGGCTGCTGCGCGTCTGCAGAGGCAGGAAGACGCCATCTTGGACATGTGGCCTGCTGTTTGGGAGAGGAGTTCCAAGTCCTCAGCACCGGGAAGGTGCTGACTTAGATGCTTTTTTATTAAAAAAAAAAAAAAAAGGACTTAAAAAGAAATGTACATTGCTTTGAGTGAGGTAAACGGCCATTCTTGGCCTCAGTGACTCTTTGTTTTTCCCTGGTTTGTTAAATAAATCCCATTGTTTCCTGAGCCTAAGTAGTCTTGCAATGGTGTGCACAGGAGCAGAACTAGGATAGTGACTGGTAAGCAATTTGGGCAGTGTCTTTGGCCGGTTTTAGTGCCCTTTCTCCCAGTATTACTGTGACTCCAGCCCACAGCCCCCAAGCAAGAGAAGGAACTCAAAGACTTATTGGGGGGTCAAATATGTTAAAGGACCCCAGGGGCCTGCCTGGACCCCAAGGACTAAGGAGCTCCTTCAGCGCCCATGACCAGTCACCCCAGCCCAGCTGTGTGACATCACATCTGCACCCACCCCACCCCCACGGAGGGTGCAGACTTTGTGTCCACACAGAGATCAGAGGGAAAGGCCAGAAGCTGAGCAGCCCCAGAGAGAACCCAGAGTCACTCACAGGCCCGGAACTGCTCCTTCTGCCAGTCTGCAAGAGACACATGACAGGAATGACTTCAGATACTGAACACATCAGGGTCTGTACCTAGATTTCTATAAGACAGTGACACAGAATTTACAGGGGGAAATTGATGTCGTTTTTGGAGTTGACGGGCTTGGAGAGCGGGGTCCTTGGGTTCACTCCGGGAAAGGTTTCACCAGAACCCCCCTTTCAGCAGCATGCGGCTGATACCAACGCCAGCCTCAGTTTCCCTCAGCCAATAAAGGAAACAGTTTGAGGAAAAGGAAAGTGGTTTAATTTGTGGACAAACGAGAAGAGTGGCAGACTCGTGTCTGAAAGCCCACTGTCCTGCTCTCTGGCAGGCTGCAGGGTTATTTATACAAAGGCAAAAAAAGTGAAGCTGGGCAAGGGTCTGCAAAGGGGAGGGGGAAGTTGTCGGCATGGAGATGGTGGGCCCCAGCTTGCTTTCTTCAACAACTTCTGTTTGACTCCCTTTCCCTTGGAATGCAAGGAGAGGAAACTGTCAGACAAGGGGGATTACAAAGGATGGGGGAAGACAAACTTTAATGCTTAAAAAGCTAAACCAAACACATGCCAGTTGGGATTTAGAGACCATTTGCCCCCTGCAAGTCTAGGGTAGAGACCATTTGCCCCCTGCAATAAATCAAGTTTTACCAGTAATTCACAGTCTGGGACTTTCCCTTGGTATGTGGGCTAAGTTTGGCCAGGGCAAATGTGGCTTCCAAGTTGGGAGGGGGTTTTATCGCTCTTATATTCAAGACTTTTCACTGCAGAGGCTTTTCTGCTTTTTAATTCTTGTCCTGATACAGTAACTTGTTAAGGGCCCATAGCTGCATCACAGCGAGTTTCCAAGGTGAGTTTCTCCATGAGACAGACATATTAGTTATATTTAAAAGAGCAGGTTTAGGGTCTCCCTGGTGGCGCAGCGGTTAAGCGCTGTGCTGTGGAGCTGTTGGCAGCAGCGATGCGAGTTTGACTCCAGGCAGGGGAGAATCCCACATGGTGCTGCAGACCTCTCCTGCCTCACCCGCTGCTCCCCTCAGCAGTGTATTTCTGATCTGCCTGTTCTGCTCCCCGCTCTGTCTCTGGTGAACCCTCTCGCCGCCCCACACCTCTGGTCAGTACCCCAGCTTGTATGTATAAATAAATAAATCTTAAAAAAAAAAGAGCAGGTTTATTAGGGAAAGGGACAGAAGAATAAAGGATCCTTGCATAGACACAAAGAGGCAGGAAAGGCTGCCCATTTGTGAAGGCAGGTTAGGTTTTATCCTTTTCTTTCAGTCAGGAGGGGCTCATCTTCATGGATGACTTTGTTACAGGGCAGGGAGAGGGATATTCCAGAACCCCCGCTCTGAATAGATTCTACCATCTGCTGCATCAAGATAAAACATAACCTTTAGTGGAAAAAAAACTTTAATACAATTAGTGTGTGATACAGAAAAGACAGAGAATATAGTTTCCAAATCAAGCACCCAAAGTTACCTATCACCTTTTGGGGATCCATCCAAATGGGATTGGCCCAAAGCAAGCCACAAAAGCCTGCCACAAGTCTGAAGCACCTCCAGGTGGGGAACCATAGAAAAGGATCCGAATCAGTCAGATAAGTCCATGAGGAAAAGAACAAAATCAAAACCCAGATCAACATTGCCATCGTCAACCTCCCCACGGGTCTCTCACCCACAGCTGTTACAATCAGTCCAGGCCAGTGCAGCTTCTTCACATGTCTCTCTGCTCCTTGGGCCTCTTCTGACTCTCCATCCTGCTTCCTTCTTTTCCAGTCTCCTCTCTCTTCAGCTTCTTATCTCTTCTGTTCTGCTCTACCCTTTCTTGGGTGGGACAGGGAAGCTGGAACCCTCCTTTTATCCTGGGCACCACCCCATTTCAGCTTGTGTGTTGCTTATTTTGAATGACTAACTAGAATTTGAAAGGGAACCAAAGATTCTATAATGGACTCAATCTCCATATCTTCACCTTCTGCTCAGCAGTCTGATACCTACTTGATCTGATGCTTTGTAACTTAAGGCTGGTACCTAAGGAGCCTAAGGATTGTTGGTTATCACTGAGTTAATGGTTATGTTGATTCCTTCCACCCCCACCTCTTTGTCTGAGTCTTGTGATTCCTTTAATGTTTATTTCCACCATCAGAAAAATTTGTAAACATTTAGTTGATGCATTTATCTTTTTGATTCACACACACACACACACACACACACACACACACACACACACACATCACGCTTTAACCTTCCCGTAAAAGTTAAATCATAAATCTTAACACCCAGGACTGAGAGGCTGGATACCAACTGAACAGAAAGGTCTTTACCTGGAAATGATGGAGGAGATATAATGCAAAATAAGATTAGAACTAGAGCCACACAAGGAAGTGGGGGTAGAAGAAAACAAATAACCATTAGCACAATCCTTAAGTGCCAGCTCCTAAGTTACAAAGCATAGGTAGGGCTTTGTAGGAGCTAGACAGCAGTCTCTAGGGCCAAAGATATGGAAATTGAGCCCATTGTAGAATCTCTAGTCCCTTTCTTAATTCTAGCTAGCCATTAAACAGACAACCATCCTCTAGGATGAGCCCCTCCCAACTGAAAGAGGGTTATATCAGTGCCATCCTGGCAAGAACTCTGGGCAGCTATTTCTCTGCCCACCTGTGCCTATGCAGGTACTTTCCTTTACCAACTCTTTCACTCTGTAGGGCAGCGGCCTGTCTGTCTGTGACCTGCACCATGCAGGCCTCTCTTAGCAAACCTGCCCCTCAGGGGGCAGCTCTTTCTGCCAGCTTGTGTCTGTACAAGTGTCCTTTATCTCCTTGTCCTAATAAACCTGTTCTTTAAGTATAACTGAGTCTCTGTCTCGTGGAGAAACTTGCCGCGTGCCGCCAAAGGGAGCTCTGGTGAAACCTTTCCCAGAGTGAGCCCAAGGACCCCGCTCCGCTCTCTAATCCATCGACTCTAAAACAGCCTCATAAACAACAACAATTTATGCTTTGTACATCACGGTTGTCATTTTTTTGAGTTAATGGGTTTTGGATAGTGGGGTACTTGGGTTCATTCTGGGAAAGGTTTCACCAGTTTCCCTTTCAGCGGCACAAGGTGAATTTCTCCACGAGACAGAAAAAACGTTAGTTATATTTAAAAGAACAGGTTTACTGGGAAAGGGACAGAAGAATAAAGAACATTGCATAGACACAAGAAGGCAGAAAGAGCTGCCCTGAAAGGGACAGGTTTGCTAAGAGAGAGGCCTGCATGGTTGCAGGCGGGTGGCCTTGAAAAGAGCTGCCTCTGCTGAGGGAGGGCAGTGAGGAGAAGCCCCAGCCTGGTACAGGTCACAGGCAGGCAGGAAGGTGGGCCCCAGGAAAAAGGGAGTGTTCCTGAACCAGGAAAGTTTAACAAACAGGAAAGCTTTGGCAAAAAACTTAGCCTCATATACCGAGGATGAGAGTGGTAATGATATCGATTTTGAGAGTCAATGGAGAGTGGGGTTCGACTCTCAAAATCTACATCAGTAAGACCCCACCCTGCAATCACCCCTGCTTGTAAATTACTGACAAGACCCATAGCTGTGAGTTACTGATAAGACCCCTGCCTGTGAACAGACCCCTCCCCTTAAAGTTACTCTTCCCCGAACCCACCAAAAGTCACATGGAAACTGCCTATGTAAAAGCTTCTTGTTCTCTTTACTCAGGGGCCCTAAGTCTTTAGAGGTGACCTCCTGGGCCCACCAGTTTCTCCTGGGCTCACCAGTGTAATAAATCTCCTATGCTCACTGTATTCCTGAGTGCCACTTGGTCTTTTCTGTGTCACCTTCTGCAACAGAGGGACAAAGAGTAGATGAAAATGACACCTGCACAGGCCCAGGTGGGCAGAGGAACTGCTGCCCCATGCCAGTTCAGAGATTGTACTAAGATAGTCTTCTTCTCTTTGGGAAGTGCTCACTCCTTCCTGGAGTGCTTTGCTGTTGATTTTGAATAACTGTGTAGAATTTGAAAGGGGCCACAGATTCTAAAATAACTTCAATCTCCAAATCTTTACCTCTGGTCTGAGCTCCCTACTCTCCCTACAGCAGTCTCATACTTGCTTGGATTCTATGTTTTGTGATCTAGGCATTGGAACCTACAGATCTTGGTTTCTACAGCTGGGTAAATGGTTATATTAATCCTTTCTAGCCCCACCTCCAGCACTTGGCATTGTGAGAGTCAGGTTGTGGTCTTGTGATGCCTCCTTTAGGTTTCCTATTCTTTTCTCCATCATCACCAGCCATACTTCCACTCTGAAAATTAGGTTTTCATGATAAAGTATTATAGAGATCAAATTTATAAGTGTTACAGGGTAACCTCGTGGGGTGCCTGTCTAGGTTCTCACCCGTGTGCTTAAAAGAGACTTAAAAACTCAAATGCAGGCACACACATTTATAAAATTAATAAAAAGATTTATTTACAAAAAGAGAAAAGAAAAGATAAAGGAATAAATTGGTAAAAATGTCCTACAAATTTCTCTGAGCTGGACTCTTCTCGCCTACTCAGGAAAACTCTCCTCAATCCACACCATGGACCAATGGCCCCCCCAAGCACACAGGTCAGGTATTTAAATCCCCAAACCATTGCTTAACTACACCCTCAGTCCTCAGCATCCTTCCTTTGGTGACAATGGCATTCTGGGAATCTTAGTCCCAGGTGTCCTGGCTCTCTCCGGCCTGAGGTGGGGGTGGGGTCCTGGGACACTCCCCCTTCCTGAGGACCACCCTCTTGCATAAGGACTGTGTGTACTTATAAAGAATTGACTGTGCTGAACTTCTCGACTGTCTCTCAGTCACAGATAAAGGGCCACAAGGTGACAGAGCTGCATGTGGAGATGACTGTGACGTGAGTGAGGAGACTCAGGACAAGCAGCAGAGGGTCCGGCCCATTTAGGGGGCCATGGAGAGGGTTCTGGGAAGTAGAGAGATGTGCAGAGGAGGGAACATGGACACACACCGAGAAGATCAAACACTAGTGACACCTCTCCACATGTTCATGGGTGGTGGGAACAAAAGCATCCCAACAGAGAGAGAAGGACACAGAGATATTGGATTACTCATTTGTTTCCCCCAGGAAAAGCCCAGAGAGATGCGAGTTTTCAAGAAAACCTCTCTGTAAAAACAGAGTAATGGCTCCAAAAATGTCCATGTCCTACATGTGAACATGTGTCCTTATTAGAAGAGAAGAAATCTACAGGTGGAACAGAGATGGGGACCTGGGAACAGGGACATTATTGAGGGTCATCAGGTGGAGCCAATGACATGAACCTTCACAGCCGTGACCCCCCGCACCTTTGCTCAGAGACAGTCAAATGGTGACGGCAGCAGGACCGTAAAGAGACTGCAGGGCAGGCTGTGTAGACAGAGAGTGCGGGTCCCCAGTCAGAGCAGTGGGGCCCTAGATCCTGAAGAGGAAGGGGATCCTGGAAGGAAGGAACCTGCCAGACCCTAGGTTTAGTCCCAGTGTTGGAGGAGAAAGGACCACCTGGACAAAATGCACAGATAGGTTTGTACAGACCCCACCCCCACATCAAACAAGAGAGATCCAAAGACTACAATCCCATGATGCCATCATCACCGAAGGGAAGATACTGGGAAATTAGGGTGGAGTTAAGCAGCCATGCTTGGATATATAACCAGACATGTGGGCTGTCTGGCGCTGGGTGGATCGCCCGGTTTTTCAGAGCACCATTCAGATTCCAGCTCAGCGGAACTGGTAGGACGCATTCACCAATTTATTCTTTTTCTTTTTCCTTTCCCTTTTTGTAAATAAACCCTTTATTAATTTTATTGTGTGTGCCTGCAGTTGAGTCTTATTACAAGTCCCTTTTAAGCACACAGGTGAGAACCTACAGACAGGTGCCCTATTTTATATCGGGATCCCCTGTAACACCAGGACATGGTCTCAGGCCCTGCCCTGAGTTGTGTGAGATGATGAACTGTGTGGCTGGGGCTGCTCAGTGTGTGGGGACCTGTGTCAGCAGCAGCTGGAGCTCTGATGTCCTCATGGGGGTAGAGGGCAGGCAGCATGAGCAGGGTCTGTCAGGGGAGGGTCTGGAGGGAGCACAAGGACCCCAAGATGCTTGTGGAGAGATGAGGACCCAGAAATGTCAACAGTCTGTGGGGAGACAGAGGGAGAGAGAGGGGCCTGAAGAGCAGGGAGGGAGAGAGGACAGGCGGGAAGAGGAGGACAAGGACGTGGGACAGGAGGAAGGACTCAGAAGGTTTATCAATTTGCTGACCAGAGACAGAGCCCAGACCCCTGACTGCTGTAGCGGGAGGGTCACCCACAAGCCCTAATGACCAGACGGGACATGACCCCCTCAGCATGTGCACATACAGCCTCTTAAGACCAGTGGCCCCAGGGAAGCCCCTGAAATGACTGAAAGGAGAGTACAGGCCCCACCTCCCCAGCGCCCCAAGACCGTGTCATCCCCCACCCCACACCTGGGGAGAAGGAAGGCAGGTCAGACACAGCAAGACACAAACTCAGGTCAGACCAATGGAATCTAATAGAAAACCCAGAAACAAACCCACATATTCATGGACCACTAATCTTTGATAAAGGTGCAAAGAATATGCAATGAAACAAGGACAGTTTGTTCAATAAATGGTGCTGGGAAAACTGGATGGCTACATGTAAAACAATGAAGCTAGACTACTACTTCACACAAACCAATTCAAAAAGGATAAAATACTTGGATGTAAGACCTGAAACCATAAAATTTATAGAAGAAAGTATAGGCAAAACTGCTCTATTTCCCACTTGAGAATATAAACTCACGAGGTGAAATGTTTGTCACATTCACTGATAATTCGAAGGTACTTGGTGCAGGGCAAACACTACCTATTTGTGTTGAATGAATGACCCTCCCTTCTTCATATACGGAAGGGTCACCCTTCTTTGGATCCTTTCACAATTTGAAAGGTAAAGCTGAAAATGCAACCCCAGACTCCACCCTGCTCCTGCACAGTGCACCCCGGTTATCAGGAGGGAAACAGCAGGATCACAGGAGCCAGCAGAGGGGAGGGGCAGGCACACTGACACCTCTGCAGGCACAGGGGAGGCGCCCACCCAGCACCACTGTTGAGCACCCGCTGTGCTCCAGGCTGCTTGGCCTCCAGACCCAGAACTGGGGTGAATGTGGGGCCCAGTCAGGACCGACACTGAGTCCCATGCAGGGCTCTGCCTGTGCCCGATGCTGACACCCAGTGACCCCATGGTAGCTGTCACCCCACATGGCAGGGCCTGTGAGGAGCCCCCAGGGGGCTGTTTCTCTTCTCCTCACAGCAGCTGACCAGGAGCCCGCACCCTGGACACCAGGAGTCACACTGGGCACCAGGGGCTGCCAGGACCTGGTCCTGCCCACACTGCGCGGACGGGGCCTGCGGCTTGTTCAGATGTTAGTGTCACCCGAGACCGGGTCACATGACCAGACCCTGTCCCCCAGGACACGGGGTCACCAGGAAGGCCCGATTCTGTGTCTCCAAGGAAACCATGGAGCCTGGGTCTCCCCTGTCCCCTCACTTCCTGTGGTTGCCCTCCTCAGTGAAGGGAACCTGTGTCCCCCCAGTTATCTCTGCCTAAAACTCCAGGGTCATCTTCACAGTCCACTCCCCTCACAGTCTACTTTCCATCTACCAAAAAGGTCGAGATATTTCTCAATTCGTATCCATGACCAGCACCTATTCCAAGCCAGCCTCAGTCCCATGTGGCCCAAGCACTGACCTCCTCAAGGGTCTCACTGCCTCCTTCAGCTCATTTCCTCCCAAGGTCACCACCCTCTGCAGTAAGCTCATGTTGACTCCCTGCCTCATCACTAAAAGGATCCATCAGCTTAAAAGAGGGGTGCCCAGGCCTCCCTCTCCCTCACTAATCCCCTCCCATTGCTCTTCTAGGGTTCCCTCCTGGCTCAGGTGACTCTTCCAGTTCACAGAGCTCCCCCAGCCTCAGGCCCCCTCACAGTCACGGATGCTCCTGCTGCCTCTGCTCCCCAAACCCCTTAACTTTAGGCATCAACTGACCTGCTTGTGTACTCCACACCTGCTTGTTGGGGTTGGGGGGGGGGGGCTGTTCTCCAGCAGAGCCCTGTCATGTGTCATCTGGGGAATGATGTAGAATCCCCAGGAGGAGGCCCCTTTGTAACAGGTGATCACCCCAAGGACAGGGAGGTTCCAGTTTCCATGCTCCACCCAAGGAAGGGTGGAGCTGAGCAGGGAAAAGAGAAGCTAGAGAGGAGACTAAAGAAGGAAAAAAGATGGAGAGAGCCAGAAGGAGACCTGGAGGAGGCACGTGGAGCGAGAGACATGTGAAGGCGCTGTGCCTTGCTTCTTGGCTTCTTGGCCTGGGACTTGTACGACATGGAAGAGGACACTTGAAACAGAGTGTGTGAGAGACCGTGGGGAGACTGATGGTGGCAGCCTCTGTCTTGACTTGCACTTTGAATTTGTACTTTTCCTTCCAGACTTGCCTGGCCCGTTCTGCCCCTTTTCTATGGGTTCCCACCTGGCAGTGCCTTAGACTTATGGCAGGTTTTCTGGCCTCAGGGCCCCTGCATTGGTCCGACCCTGGGCATCTATCAGGAGGGGATGGATAGCTTTGGGTGTTTCACGTGCAAACTATTTGATCTAGTCTTTCCCATCTCCTTATTGCACACCGAGTATTAAAGTTATTTTCTATTGAAGGTTTTATGCACTTGATGCAGAGGATGGCAGACTCTATTTAGAGAGGGCAGGTTTGGGGGTCCCTGGGGGCCCTCACCCTGCCCTGTAACACTGAGTCCCGTTTGCATGTCCAGCACAGAGGGGCCCTCCCCAGCCTCAGTTGGGCTCATCTGCAGAGGAGGCGCTGCCGCCGCCCTTCGGCCCCTCGGCCTCGTCCTCTCAGAAAACCCCTCGGTCCACTGAGAACACAAGATGCCACCTCTGATCTGAGTATCAGCCCCTGAGGGACACAGTTCCCACTGGTATGGCTGCCCCTGCTGCTACTGCTAGAGTCGCCCTCCTCACTCTGTTCAAACTGCACACCAAACAAGTCAGTATTTTCAAAATGTTACTTCTGAACTCCTGACTCAAACTATCATTGATCAGGAAATCTTATAGCACTAGATGCCCTCGAGGCTGCAGTGTCCTGCCTTGGCGAACATCAACAAGCCCTCTGGACACGCACCAGATGTAGTTGTGATGCCAAGTACCGCTCTGTGCGTTACTCCTGTTCCTTTTAACTTACTTCCTCTTGGGAAGATGTTCAACGGCGCCTTCACAGTGCTTTCCATGATCATCTGGAACGACATATTCTAGACCTCAGAAACAAACTTCAGCAGCAAATGGCTCAACTTCAACAAGAGGCCAAAAATGCCACCTTAAAATATCCAAACGATCTAGCCTGCTGACTTACCCAACAAATTGGTTTTCAGGTCTCAATTACAGAGTATGGGTTACGACCAATGTGGGTACATTATTTCTTTAGTGTTTTCTTTCAGTGCGAAAGGCCTCTGTCACTTGCTCCAGTGGACCCTACAATCCGAGGCCAGGCTGACCCTTCTACAGCGATCACAGTATCAGCCCCTCCTGTGCCTCCGGCTGACTCCCCTCCTGATTCTGACCTGCCATAAAATAAAAAGGGGGGAAATGTGAAACCTGGATTATTCTGTATCTAAACTATTCTGTGTCTTTGCCTTGACTATTCTGTGCCTTTCACCCAGGATATGATCAGGAAATATTTGAGATAAGGAAACATTCAGGGCAAAAGTTCTGGTATGAGAATACAAACATGCTGAAAACAGCAATAGATGTTGTGCTCAGAGTCGTGTAAGCAGACTGAGTCAAAATCCAGTGAACTGGTGCCCCCTACAGGGGTTTACTGTTAAAGGTCAATTGCAGCCAGGTGACCTGAAACCCCTGCAAGGTGGGCTTTATGAGAATTTGCGGGATCTTGTCTACCTGAACAGGAAGGTGGGGCCTAGAAGATTTAAATAGGAGCCCCAAAGGAAGAGAGAGACAGACTCCATTATGTGAAATTAAAAGGAACCATCGTTATAAGGAGAGTTGGTAACCCGCCGCGATGTGGGAATGAAGGTTTAGGGCCAGAGACTTTAGAGGCTTTGTAAGTAGCCAAAGAGAGAAGGCAGACGGGCAAAGTCGGTGCCTTCCAGAATGTGTGAGTGCAGTTTGATGTGCTGTCTGGCCACTGTAGCTGCTGTTTACAGTCTTGTTGGCCTGATGTTGTGTTGGAACATCATGGCAGTTTTAAAAGCATTTTTAGTTGCGTCCTGTGTCGTCCTCGCAAGTTGGAACCTGGCCTGCAGTCTGATCGGTACACGTTGGAAAGAAAACACCATTATGAAGTTGGACCCCACACCAACAGCAGCGGCAAACCTTCATCAACATAAGAAAGAAGACACTGAGTTAAAATAGTGGCCTATTGTCTGGGAGACAAGTTCTATTTCAGCAGTGGCAGGAACACGCCATCTTTGTTATTTTTCTGGGACTTAAAGGACTGGACATTATTTTAAGTAAGGTAAACGGCCATATGTTAACTTTAGTAACTTTTGTTTTACCTCTGTTAATTTTAGTAATGTTTTGCCTTTCCCTGTTTATTAAATAAATCCCAATGTTTTCCCTAAACCTGAGTAGTTTTATAAATGTATGCGTGGGTGCAGAACCAAGATAGTAACTGGTAGCAACTGAGGCACTGCCTTTGTCTAAGTTTAAAAAGGCCTCATTTTCCCGGTATCAGTAGCAGAGACACTGAGGCTTCCCCTGACTCTCT
The DNA here is from genome assembly GCA_004024925.1 of Scalopus aquaticus. NCBI lineage: Eukaryota > Metazoa > Chordata > Mammalia > Eulipotyphla > Talpidae > Scalopus > Scalopus aquaticus. Next base: position 6,081 of record PVIJ01014483.1, on the reverse strand, counting down.
CCCTGATTTCCCAGCCTTGCCTAGAGCCAGCTGGTTACATGTCCCCCACACATATGCCTTCCTGGTTTGCCTGCTTGATCGTTTTTTTTATTTTGATTGATTCTAAATAAAAACAAGACCGCTCTTGGAGCTGGGCTGCACCTCCCTGGTGTGGTCCCTCTGGGCTTCTCAGTGCCCTGCACGTGGACTCTGAGTGATCCTCTTTCATTCAATCACCACATGTGATAACAAGACATTCAGTGTCCACCATCCTACCTTGTCTGCTTTCTAACCCCCCAAACACTAATCACATCTCACTGAGCTGGAATCATTCAGGTCAGCACCTGTGTCTGCCCCCCAGGCCCACGCAGGGCTCCGGGTCACCAGACAGTGACTCTGGTCTGGGGCAACCACCACTCTGGACCCTGGGTTTCCTCAGAAATCCGGGGTTAACATCGACCTGAGGCACTCAGGAGAGCAGGGGGAGGGGAGAGAAAGGGGGGAAAAGAGGGGCGGGGTGGGGTGAGAGAAAAGCAAAATGGACTATGGCGGAGGGCTGTGAGTGTTTGGTGGTGGGAGTTATGGTGACCACACCAGATGGGGAAAATCCTATACTGTGAAAAAAGAAACAAGGATATAAAATAATGACACAGATTAATATTAAAAACAAACAAAAAACCCCAGAAATCAGATGTCAAGAGGCAAGGCAAAAAATATAACGGAATTTCTGTTAAAAATTATGTAATCTCATTCCTTTAAATGTTTTACTTTTATAACCTGTGTAATGTTTGCACATATGTGTTGGCTGAGCTGCATGTTCAGATATATCACTGACAGTGTAACAGGGCTGAGACCAAAGTCTGGTAAAGGTGGTGTACCCTGGAGGGGGGTGCTGATGAGGATAGACAGCCCCAGAGAAATGATAAAAACGTATTGTAGTTTGGTGTGGAGACTCTTATGAGAAATAAAAAGGAACTGAAGAAGAAGATTCAGTAACCATGATGTAGGAAAAGAAGAAGGAGTCGCCATGATGTAGGAAAAGAAGATGCAGTCGCCATGATGTAGAAGAGGAGATCCAGCGGCAGGAAACGTAGCTCCCAAGATTCAGAGTTTGGAAATCAGACATCAGAAGTTTTTGAGCTGCCAGAATGTAGAGTTTTGGATTGAGAGTTTTTGGAATCTTCAGTGACTTTGGGCCAGCGACTTTGGAGGCTTTGCGAGTACCCAAGCTACGAAAACTGCTCCCAATTTTGTTTTTGCTGCAGCTGAAGAAAGAAGGCAGAGGCCCAGAGCGGGCACCTTCCCAAAATGCGTGAGTGCAGCAGTATGTTGGGCCCTCTGTCTGCTGTAGTTGCTGTTTTCAGTGTTGTTGGCCTGGTGCTGTGCTGGGGCACCATGGCAGCTGCGGGAGCATCTCCAGTTGTGTTTTGTGTTGTCCTTGTGATTTGGAACTTGGCCTACAGTCTGGTTGCTCTGCATCTCCAGAGGCAGGAAGATGCCACCTTGGAAATGTGGCCTGTTGTTTGGAAGAGGAGCTCCACGTCTGCAGTGGTGGAAAGATGAAGCTTTCGCTGTTTCTTATTTGGGACTTAAAAGAACTGGACATTGCTTTAAGTAAGGTAAACAGCCATATTTTGGCTCCAGTAACTCTTTGTTTTTCCCTGTTAAATAAATCCTGTTGTTGTTGTTCCCTAAGCCTGAGTAGTCTTGCAAGTGTGCACAGGTATGGAACTAAGATAGTGACTGGTAAGCAATCTGGGCAGTGCCTTTGGCCAGTTTTCATGCCCCTTCTGCCTGGTATCAAAAGGAGTGAGTGAGCAAAAATTTAAGATCCCTGCTTCAAACCCCCATCCCTGAGGGTCTCTCTGGAGCAGCAGGGCTCCAGGAGGGAAGCAAGGCCAGCCTGCCCCACCTGCCTGGAGCCACCAGAAAGAGGAGCTGCTTGGTGGGGGAGGAACCCAGAGGCAAATAAAGGCCACCAGGCTTGTCTCCCAGGTTCCCTGAGGCACTGCTGACCCCTTGTGGCCTGTGCAGCTTGGACACTGAGGGAGGGAGAGGAGGATGCACAAGAGGAATCTCGGAAATTGGGCAGGAGGGCAGGAACCAGAGACAAAAGACCCATCCTTGCAAGATCCAGATAGATGAAGTGAAAGAACAGGCAAACACAGGTCTGTGGTGGCAGAAAGCAGGTGAAGAGTTCCCTGGCAGGTTGTGAGCACAGGAAGGGACACCAGGTTGAGTCCTGGGTGCTGAGACTTAATGACAAGCTTATGAATTTACTGAAGACTTAGCTCTTCTTTGTGCTGTAGGGCAGGTGAAATTGCTCAGGCTTTTACGCAGCTGGGCTCTGTGGCTTCCACTGCAGCCTTGAATGAGAAGGTGCTTGGGAGCGCGGGCTCAGGGAACGCGTGCCTGGTGGTGGAGCCCTGGCGTATGGTGTGTAAGTGGGCGCACCTGAGCCGAGAGACTGAGGCTATAAGGGCAGCATTCATGGAACACAACACACACACACACACACACACACACACACACACACACACCCCTGCATCTTGAAACCTAAAGCTTTTCTCCTTCACCCATCCCTCCCTTCTCACCCCCAGGGAGCCCCTATAACAGAGACTGCCCACCTAATGAAGGGTGTTGCTGACCAGCCAGAGGAGACTTAGTCTTGGGGAGAGACTAGGACTACACAGGGGGAGCAGAGAGGAGGGTGACACATGAAGGAGGGCGGGCCTGCTTCACAGTTTTGGACTTGCCTCTGGGACTTGGGGACATGAAGGAGAAATACGTAGACACATTGATGAAAGACCAGTGGGGAGGATGACATTGCAACCGAGATCCTGACTTATATTTTCATTTTGCTATTTTCCTTCCAGACTTACTTGTTTCCTTCTACCCCATTTCTATGGGTCCCCACAAGAAGGTGCCTTACACTTGTGCCTTACACTTCTGGGTCTCAGTGGCCCTGTTTCGTGCCAATTTTATTTGCCTGGGCATTTGCCCACAAAGGGATGGGTAACTTTGGGTGATTGGTTGGGGAATTATTATCCATACTCTCTCTATGCACACTGTTCTATTGAAGTTCTTTCACACTAAGAATATGCTCTCTCTCTTTTTTAAAAGATTTATTTTTTTATACATACAAGAGCTGGGTGCAGGCCAGAAGTGTGGGGTGGTGAGAGGATTCACCAGGGACAGAGTGGGGGGCAGAACAGGCAGATCTACTGAAATACACTGCTGAGGGGAGCAGCGGGAGAGGCAAGAGAGATCTGTTGTGCCATGTGGGAAGCTCCCTGGCTGGGGATCGAACTTGTGCTGCACTATCTGCTGATAGCTTCATAGTGCTGAGACTTAACCCTTTGCCCCCCAGGGAGGCCCAGAATATGCTATCTCTTTATTCAGCAGAGGGCAGAACACATTTGGAGCGTGCAAGTTTGGGGGTCTCAGGATACCCCTCAGACTGCACATTAACACCCCTACTGAGAGGTTATGGGACTCAAACCCCGCAATGATCAGTGGACCTTTATTCATAGCCTGCTGCATGCATCTGGGGAAAACAAAAGACTCCCTTGTCCTGAGACTGAGGGGGGAATTGAGGGGGTCAGGGGAGACATCCTTGCAATTTGTAACATCCAGGGCACTTGATGAAGTTGAAAAAATCACAGAGGAAGTGGGCCAGAACCTGAGACACACCCAGGGGAGCAGGAGAGGGGGAGCAGAGGCTACTCCTGGCAGAGGTGCTGAGGAGCAGCCCCAGCTCCAGCCCTGACTCACCAGGAAACCCCACATTCCCTGAAACAAGCTGCACCTGCTACTCAGCTCCTGCCCTGAGATCATCTCCCTGCTGAGGAAACCCTGACACAGGCAGGAGCCTGGGACTGTGGTGGGAGGGGGGGCTCAAGGCTGAACCCCAGGGGGTAGGGTAGCACACAGCTGAAGCCTCCTCCTGTGTCTGCTGAGAGAGAGCCCAGTCCTGAGTGAGGAGAGTGTCCCCCATGGAGATCCTGTCCTGGTCCAGCCCTGAGAGGCAGAGGGAGGAGAAGAAGGGGAGATGGGGGGTCAGGGGGAAGCAGATTCCCCTGAACTGCTCCCCTGCAGCCTCATGGGGAGGGGCTGGGTCTGTGAGGGAGGGGAGCTGAGGGGGCCACAGAGGGTGCTAAGGAACAGGAGCCTTCACCCCTGCTGAGACAGGAAGGGACAGAAATGGGGAGCTTCTCAGGGAGGGAGCCTGCGGGAGACACCCCACCCTCTCCCTGCTCCCAGGGGCCTCCTGCTCCAAACCCAATAAGCAGCTGCATCAAGCCCCCCTGGTGTGTTGAGTTCTTAGGGAGGGTCCCCCAGATCATACAGCAGCCATGACACAGGGGGAGAGGGGCAGACAGATGGACCAACACAAACAATCATGGGGGTGGGGGGGAAGGGAAGGGAGGTTCCATCCCCAGAGCAGCCCCTGTATCTCCACACACAAAGCCCCCAAGCAGGTCACCCTGTGGGGACACAGAGCCCCTGCCCCTGTCCCCACCCCTTGGGGCTGCTGAGCCTCCTGGAAACAAGGGTGGTCCTCGTCTGGGAAGGTGGGGGCTCCCACACACAGAAAAAATAGTCCTGAGGTGTGGCTTCTATACAGATTCACCCTTCAGACACTCCCCCAGGACACCTGTTCCGCCTCTGTCCCCACCACCATGAGACCACACAGGAATGGTCTCCATTGTCCCTTTAATTCACAACTAAGAGGTAGAGGTTTGTTTAGTCCACTATATGGAGCTGTGATTGGCACGGAGAGGGCTGTCTACATTCAGCGTACACAGCATGATGAGTTTGAAGACATGTAGCCTCTCTTCAGGCTGCTCCTCGGGTCTGCAGGGGGAGTGCATTTAGGTATAAGATAACTGATATTTCAGTATTTCTTCTTTTGATCTATAATGGGATTTTTAATGTATTTTCTTTAAAATTATCTAGAATAAAAGTTTTCTATTATAATTAAATTTTTTTAATAAAAATACCTTTATAGGGGACCTCCCTGGTGGCTTAGGGGTTAAGTCTCAGCACTATCACTGCCATGGCTTGAGTGTGATCCCCCACCAGGGAGCTTCCCACATGGCACAGCAGACCTCTCCTGTCTGTCTCACTCCCCTCAGCAGTGTACTTCAGTTGATCTACCTATTCTGCTCCCCACTTTGTCCCTAGTGAATTCTCTCACTCTCCAAACCTCTGACCTACACCACAATTCTTCTATGCAAAAATAAAAATAAACTCTAAAAAAATGAAAAGTATATTTATAAATTAAGAAATGTGTAATTTTCAGGAAGTCATTAACATGACTTTCAGTTAAAAACATCAATAAATTATTTTATTTAGTAATAGTAATGAACTAGTAAATAGTAACCTGCTAAAGAAGACTTTGAAGAACATGTTCTTCACTGTCCAGCAGGAAATACAGTTCCAAACAAATACGCTGAAAAAATTTTTAATTAAAAAAGAAAAAATAATAAGCTGAGAAAAATTTTAAAAGCAGTTAATGTTTCGGGGATAATAAATTTCAATTTTTTAATTATCTTTTCTACTGAACACACAGCATGCAATTTCACAGAAAACACATTCTTTATTAACGATAAAACCCCAAGTCAAATATTATACATTCCCTGTATAATTATGTGAATTGTATCTAGTAACATAATCTCTGCTATGCCAAAAGTGAGACTGAAAAATCATGACACCACGTCTCTACCCATCTGTTGGTTTTTAATACTTTTTCTTAACAAGAGAAGGAATATTTCGTTGATTGTCGCGCGCGGTCCCCTGTCCAGCAGGAAGAAAGACGCGACACCAAGTTCGGTAATCAGCGGAGGCAGGCAGCAGCTTTATTTTCAAGCTTCTTCTTCAAAAATCAATCAATCAATCCAGGGAAGCTCCGTAAAGGACGAGCAAGGTTCCGGTCAAGTACTGCCCAGTCAATCAGCTTTAGGAGCCCAACCCTACAAGGTGCCTTTCATCTTCTAAGCAGATCACTTAATGCATCACAAGGATTGAATCCTTGGCTGGGGAATTTAAGGCCTGACCTCTGTGAGTCATCAACCAGAGAAGATCATCTTGGAGAAAAGA